>JABBCR010000472.1:0-115836 GCA_014849445.1 Cercopithecus mona
ATAATTATCAATAAATACTAAGGGAACTCAGAGACCGGTGCCGGCGTGGGTCCTCTGTAAGCTGAGCGCCGGTCCCCTGGGCCCCCGCTTTTCTTTCTCTATACTTTGTCTCTGTGTCTTATTTCTTTTCTCAAGTCTCTCGTTCCACCTTACGAGAAACACCCACAGGTGTGGAGGGGCAGGCCACCCCTTCACCTCCCCCCTCCCCCCTCCCCCCTCCCCATGATAGGCCCCGGTGTGTGATGTTCCCCTTCCCGAGTCCAAGTGATCTCATTGTTCAGTTCCCACCTATGAGTGAGAACATGCGGTGTTTGGTTTTCTGTTCTTGTGATAGTTTGCTAAGAATGATGGTTTCCAGCTGCATCCATGTCCCTACAAAGGACACAAACTCATCCTTTTTTATGGCTGCATAGTATTCCATGGTGTATATGTGCCACATTTTCTTAATCCAATCTGTCACTGATGGACATTTGGGTTGATTCCAAGTCTTTGCTATTGTGAATAGTGCTGCAATAAACATATGTGTGCATGTGTCTTTATAGCAGCATAATTTATAATCCTTTGGGTATATACCCAGTAATGGGATGGCTGGGTCATATGGTACATCTAGTTCTAGATCCTTGAGGAATCGCCATACTGTTTTCCATAATGGTTGAACTAGTTTACAATCCCACCAACAGTGTAAAAGTGTTCCTATTTCTCCACATCCTCTCCAGCACCTGTTGTTTCCTGACTTTTAATGATCGCCATTCTAACTGGTGTGAGATGGTATCTCATTGTGGTTTTGATTTGCATTTCTCTGATGGCCAGTGATGATGAGCATTTTTTCATGTGTCTGTTGGCTGCATCAATGTCTTCTTTTGAGAAATGTCTGTTCATATCCTTTATCCACTTTTTGATGGAGCTTCTTTTTTAAAGTAAAAACATTGTGTTTAAAGACTACTCAGGTGCAGTATTGAGAAGTAGGAAAAGAATAGGAGGAGGAGTTGAATCTGTAATTGACTGTGAACAATCAGTTGAGATAATTCCCTGCCTCCAGATCAGCCTTCTTTCTGAAGCTTGTAACCTTGGACTGTCCTGCAAGTCATTAGAGAGCAACCCCTGTCATGTAGGTTTAGTCTTAAATAGCTAATAGGTGGTGGGAAAGTTCATCAGAGTAGTTCCATCTCATGCAAAACCCCATTTCCCCATGAGCCGCTAGAGTGGCTCACATCAGAAAGATGCCATACCAAATGCTGGCCAGGACCTGAAGCAACTGGAATGCATGTGCATTTACTTTGTCCTCAGCCACTTGGGAGAACTCTTTGGCTGTTTCTTATAATGCTAATCATAGTCTTTCCAAATAACAGGGCAATCCCACTTCCAGTTGTTTACATTTAAAAAAATTGGAAATATGTCCACAAAAAAAGACTTGTAGAAGCTTGTTCATAGCAGCCTTATTCTTAATAACAGGTCACAAATATGGCCCGGCTTCACATCTCATGCTTAGAGAAAAACTGTGTATAGGTTAAGGCATTTCAAATTAGAAAAGTGAAGTATTCTTCATTTTTCCAAACATCCCACAATAGATATATTTACAATAAATTCTTCTGAGAGGTAGCTCACAGGTCTATGAGAAAATCAGTCACAAAGATGGCATTATTGTGTAGAATAATAGAAAATACTACTCAATTTTTGCTTTCAGTTCTAAAATACATTACTTCCAAGATATATTGTGTACAATGCAAATGCAAGGACTAATTTCCAAGATCATGTAAATTTTAATTTTATCCATGAGCAAAAGGAGGGGCTGCTTGAAAAACATAATACTGGTTGTTGTTTTGGGTGATCTCGATTTCCCTGCAAATAGGTGGCAACTACCTTGAAAATTGAGACTCTGGGCTGGGCACGGTGGCTCATGTCTGTAATCCTAGCACTTCGGGATGCCAAGGTAGGCCGACCACCTGAGCTCAGGAGTTCAAGACCAGCCTGGCCAACATGGTGAAACTCCATCTCTATCAAAATACAAAAATTAGCTGGGCATGATAATGGGTACCTATAATCCCAGCTACTCGGGAGGCTAAGATGGGAGAATTGCTTGAACTCAGGAGATGGCCATTGCAGTGAGCTGAGATTGAACCACTGCATTCCAGCCTGGGCAGCTGAGCCAGATGCCATCTTAAAAAGAAGAAAAAAAAAAAAGAAAAAGAAAATTGAGACTCTGGGCAAACACAATTATTTTGGGTTCCTGAGGTTGACAATTGATACTTTAATTCAAACCTTCCAAGAAAAGACATCAGATTTCATTTTTATCTCACCATTTCTCCCACTCTCATTGAGAAGTTTTCTTGCCTGACAGTCATGGATGTCTCTTGTAAAAATCTTCATTTTGGCATTATCTTGACAACCAATTATATATAATGCAAAGACACAGGGGAGAAAGAATATTACAGCCATATTTTCTTGTTTTTTTCCCATTCTTTTTTTAATTGTTCATAAAAATTAAATCACTTAATTTCTTAAATGTTTTGATTTACCATTACTTCCATTTTCTTTGATAAAACCATTTCTGAAAATAGCAGAATCAGAGTTGATTATGAAAAGATAGCCAGAAAAGCTATTTTCTTAATCTAATGGATATACTGTATGAAAATATTAGTTCTGTTATTTGCTCTTTCAGCTAATATGCCCAATTGTGACACAACATATTACCTTACTGAATTTGTTCAGTTTTGCAAAGATAAGTTAGTTTTAGATAAATATAGATTAGTCTTGCCCACAGGAACAAGTTGCTGCCCACCGCCTGGCATCACAGCCCGAGAACTCAGCGATTTCCAGTAGCCCTCAGCATCTCATCTCTGGGCTGAGCCAAAAAAAATCCCCACTGAAGTCCAGAGATACTTTCTGAAAGGCATCTTTGTCTTGTTCTGTTGAGAGTTGTGGGGAATATTGTGTATATTGGCTGTCACCTGGAGTATTTTCCCAAAGTACATGTATGCTCAATTTGTAATATCTATTTAATATCTAAACTATACTCACCCCTCTCATCAAAAACCAGAATTTGGTGAGTTTATTTGGGCATTTTATCTTTGTTTATGAGGCCCATGTTATGTCTCATACTGTACTCAAAACCAAAAACATTTGTTGAGGCAAGTAAATTCAGAGGCTTCTCCTAAGGAGAAAAGGCATATTGTGAATTGCTTTCCTCTGAGAAGGCCACAGTGCTTCTCTGTGATTTATCTTTCTGAATTGCAGCTTTAGAAAACATGTTGATTTTTTCTTCCCATACACTGAAGAAAAATATTAATCCTGACTGTCCCCAACCACCCATCATTGGATATAAGTTGTCAAATATCTGCTGAGGCGCAATATGCTATGATATGCACCTTAAAGTTCCCAGAATAGGTTTACAGTAGTGAGAGGGAACTGGGGAGCAGCTTCATTTTGAGGAGCAGGCTTTCATTTGAGGAGTAGCTGAAGGTCTTATTTTGTGATGGCAACACATGGTGATATTAGGCAGCTTCCAAGGTGATGCTGCTATTCTTTCATCTTGCCTTTGGTCAAATTTTTCTTTCTTTTTTTTTTTTTTTTTTGAAACGAAGTTTAACTCTGTCCCTTGGGCTGGAGTACAATGGCCTGATCTCAGTTCACTGCAACTTCCACCTCTTGGGTTCCTGCAATTCTCCTGCCTCAATCTCTGGAAGAGCTGGGATTCCAGGTGCACACCACCACACTTGGCTAATTTTTTGTATTTTTAGTAGAGACGGGGTTTCACTATGTTGGCCAGACTGGTCACAAACTCTTGACCTCGTGATCTGCCCACCTCGGCCTGTCAAACTGCTGGGATCACAAGTGTGAGCTACTGCAATCAGCTGCCTTCGGTTAATCTTAAGGATGTTTTGTTTTGTTTTAAATTTTCATGGCCATCACTCTCTTTGGAAAGAGTTTTTAAATTCCAGTGCAAGGCAGGCCCAACTTTTCAAATATATTTTTGTGAGCACTTAGGAAACTGAATTGCTCCATCTTTCTGCACCTTCTCCATTTTTTTGCCCAGTTTCTCACTTGCATTTCAGGACCTGGCCTGTTAAGAGTAAGAAAAGAGAACCAGAATAAGGTAATTCAGTCAATTTTTTCTTGAAGTCTGTCAACTTTCTGAATGCAGATGCACTATAATTATATAATTTAAGTCAGATTTGGAACTTCATAAAATGCCTACACTATTGTCCTTTTAACAAAAGTTTTCATGAGGAACCAAATCTATCTTTTATTAAAATAATTGATTGAGTATATGTGATGCCTAGCTAATGGCTATTTGTCTTAGAAGTATGAAGTTTAAATTACCCAGAACTGTTTCAAAATCCCTTAGCATATATTCACAGAAAATGTTTGCCTATGACAGCATTCTTAGGTAAGCTGCCGTGTACCAGTTCTCATTTAGGAGAAATTTGTTAGTATTGATTTATCAAAACAATATAAGCTCAAGGCCACTGAATACAGAGAAACCTATTTTCATTTATCTAAATGCATCTCTTATATTTTGCCATTCTTCAAACAATACAGTCTCCAATTCTAGAATGACTTTCTTTTCCTTCCTTCCTTTTTTTTTTTTTTTTTTGAGATGGAGTCTCACTCTGTCACCCAGGCTTGAATATAGTGGCACAATTTCAGTTCATTGCAACCTCTGACTCCTAGGTTCCAGTGATGCTCCTGCCTCAGTCTTTTGAGCAGCTGGGATTATGGGCATGTGACACCACATCTGGCTAATTTTTGTATTCTTTAGTAGAGAAGGGATTTCACCACATTGGCCAGGCTGGTCTCGAACTCCTGCCTCCCAGAATACTTGGGGTGGGGGCAGGGTGCAGGGATTACAGGCGTGAGCCACTGCGCCTGGCCTTTATTTTCTTATTTTTTTTTTAACGTCATCAAAATATTTATTAAAACCAAAGCAGGAGGGAACAGA
Organism: Cercopithecus mona; assembly: GCA_014849445.1. Lineage (NCBI taxonomy): Eukaryota > Metazoa > Chordata > Mammalia > Primates > Cercopithecidae > Cercopithecus > Cercopithecus mona. The sequence continues at coordinate 4,940 of JABBCR010000472.1, forward strand.
GCTGTTAGGAAGCAAATCAAAGTGCAGATTGGAGGGTGGGGCAGAGCAGTGGGGAGGCAGGCGCTTCAGACACCGCAGGAGGGACCACAGGGTCTGGGCTGGGGGAGGCCTTCACCACCCCTCCTGCCCACCACATCAGTGAAGGTCCCCCACTCACCTCTCCCATCTCATATCCATCCTGGGGGGCAGCTGGGGCCCTGAACTGGCCCCCTGGAGAGGCCCCACCCCACCATCCGTCCACCCATGGCTGTCAGTCAGTCTGTCTCCCTCCCTCACTTTCCCAATAAATAAATCACCTAGGCCTCAGCTCCTTCGGTGTGGGGCAGAACAGCTCAGGGACCCCTGTCCTTGCTCAAGGGTAGAGGGAGTTGGGGTATCAACCCCACACCCCTCCTCTCCTTTGCTGATTCCCCAGGCTTGCCAAAGAGGCCTCGATAAATAAATAACGCTCCATTAAAGCTTCAATCAGAAAAAACCTTTAAGACAGAAGTGCTCTCGCCGTCCTACAAGCCCAGCCAGCCAAAGCCTCCCCACCTGGCCTGGTCAGAGCACCAGATTCTGGGAGCAGGCACTGCCCTGGGCCTTGTGGGACCCCCAGAGCAAAAGGGCCGAAAGTGCAGTTAGAGCCCCCCCACGCGCACACATGGACTCATGCACACACATGTGGACACACTGGGGCGTGTCTGCAGTGCACACACAGGTGTATGTTCACCTTCATTCCCCGGTACATGCACACACACATGCTCACACACATTCACCCCGGGTACACACGTGTGGGTGTAGGCTGCCTGCACATACACACCACAAACACAGACTCCTTCCCTTCCTGGCTTGCTCAGCCTCCTAGCGGTAGCCAGACCCCAGAGCTAGAAGCTTCTGGAAATAGGAGAGAGGGGTATAAATTAAATGTTTCCAATCAGGCTGGGAGGACGGCCAGGGACAGGGGGCTGCAGGGCTGCAGAGACAAGGTGAGCATCTCTGGAAACCCTGGTCCCTCCAAGCCCTGTCAGAAATCCAGGGGGGTGAGGTCCCCAAAGTCACAGTCGAAGAGGTCTCTGATGCCCTCGCCCTCATCAAGGCCGAAGTGGTAGTCCAGGGCCTCGTGGGGTGGAGAAAGGCTGATGAACTCCTCAGGGAGGAGGCCGGAGAAGTCCTCCCGCACATGCTCCAGGAGCGAGTCGGCCGCCACCAGCGGGGACAGGCGGTCCTCATCCACGGGAGCCCGCAAGCTGCCCATCCGGGACAACAGCGGTTCTTGCTCCAGGCTGTGTAGAGACTGGCTGGGATCTCCGAAGAGTCCACGGCTTGGAGCTGGGTCTCGGGAGGGGCTTTGATCACCATAACCATCTGCTCTGCAGGGTCTGCAATGCTACGAAGGTCCTGACACGTCACATAGGCCAGGCGCTGGCTGTCAGTATCCTCGGAGAGCAGGCGCAGCTGCGTAGTACAGATATTCATCAGGTGGTCCAGCTGCTGCTCGCTCTCCTGCAGCTGCCGGAGGTCCTCGGTCAACCCTTCAAGCCGCCCGCTGACGCCCACTGTGGTGTGGCTGCCCAGCCACTGGATGTGGTTCTTGGACTTCTCGGCAATGAGCTGGATGCCCTCGAGGACGTTGGTGATGTCATAGATGCGCCGTTTCTGCACTTTCAGCACCTCAGCAGCCCAGTTCAGGTCGACGACACCGTCGGCCGAGCGGCTCAGCAGCTCCAGGAAGCGCTTGGTGGTCAGATTCAGTGAGGTCTCATAGCGTGACTTCTCCCCCGGGGATTTCACACCTTTTCCTGGATGGCGGCCTCTGCCCCGAGCTGGCCCACTGCTCTCCGCCAGGTACTGATGGTCAGTTTCCAGGTCCAGCCTCGCTTCACCGGCGGGCGGCCGAGCGCGGGGCGCGGCGCACTGGGTGTGGACCAGGGCGCCTGCGGTGTGGCGAAGAGCAGCAGGTCAGGGTCGCAGGGGCCGGCGGCTGGCGCCGCGGGGCCGGTGGGAGCCGGCGGGGCGCTGGGGTCCTGCGCGGCAGAGATGATGACGATCTGCGAGGAGTCGAGCAGCCGCAGCGCGCCGGCTCCGAGCAGGGCCTCCAGCGCCGGCGCGCATGGGCCGCCCGCAGGGGCCACGGCCAAGGCCATGACGCTCACGGCCCGCGCGGCCCAGGTGACAGGCGGCGGCGGCGGCGCGGGCCCATGGCGGCAGGTCCCGGCGAGGGCTCGATCCCGCTCCGCCCCCGGTCGCCCCTGCCTGCAAAGTCTATTTTCTTATTGTAATCCCAGATAGGCAGTTAAATGGAAATAGGAGATAATGAGCTATTTCTATATGCAAATAGGCCTTGTTTTTTTAACTTTCTAACTAAACTGATTTATTTTGAAGCACATTATATTTACATTTTCATCCACGTTTAGAACTAAACACTTTGACTGACTGTACTTGCATACAAAGAGTCCAGGAAAAAAAATTCCAAAACAAAAAGATGGAAAGTAAGATCCTAAATCAATCTATTTATGTTAAAGTCCCCAAAAACCTGGAGACACTCACAGGTAGACCTGAAGAGTCACAAGTCTCATACTCATGTGTCAGTAGCCTCAACACCACTTTGTCCCTTCTGTGATCATCTGTCCCCTTGATGTTGGATGAGATGAAGCCTGGACCACTCGGGGGTAAGCATTTTCAGATAATGGGGCTTACTTTGTCAAAGTTGTGATGCAGAACACTCCAAATCCTGGCTTCTGGTGAGATTTAAGTGACATGCCAGTGGCTAATGCTTAACTCAGTTTATAACCTATAAATATTAATTTTAGGCCACTCTCATGTAGACTTCAGACAGGGAAGATTTTAGAATAATTTCTTTTCCTAATTCAGGCCTTATGAGATAAAAAATGCTTGAAAACACTGTTTTAAATCACCAGCACCACTTCTACTCAAGTGCTACATGCAGAAAGAAGGTGAATCATCCCCAACATTGCAATGCAGTGTTCCCTAATAGCAGCAAAGTCTCCAGGCTAGCTCACAGGTGCTAGCCTAGTGGAAATATTAATAAATTGCTGAGTAACTCTAAGATATGAATGCAGTTTCATCCACTGAGACCATGCACAATGCCTGGGAGCATAGAGATGCTCAGACCATTGCCCTCTGAGGCCTTGTTTTGAATGAGTAGAAACCAACAGCTTCCACAGTGGGTCAGATTCTCTTTGTTTCTTGGCCTAAGCTGTAGATTTTCAGTGCCCAGCCTTCCTATTTCTCCTGGTACCTGTGCAAGCTGGTGGCTCATAGCAGGTGGGGAACACACTCAGTAGCCTTGTCAGTTTAGCTTCAGAAGTCCATAAGATAAAAGGCAGTGTTTGAGTTCCCAAATATTTCATAATAAACAGGGTATATTTTAACATCCTTTTTGGCTGTCTCTTTTGCAACAAGACATTTTCTCATTTATTGTTTAAATTAAAATTCCACAGGCTCTGCTTTGACCTGCAGTATTTAATCTATCCTGAGTCACAGAATACTATTTGATGGAATTAAGGTATTATGTGTTAAAGCCTGTGTGGCCTTCTCTTGTTTACTTTGGGGGAAAGGATTCCAGGTACATATACAGTGTCTCAGTGCTAATACTCCATGATGGATTAACTCACAATGTTGGAAGATAACTCATATTATTGTAGCATGCTTTCCTTTATTGAAGGTGGAGGGTGGGTGGTGGTAGAATGTGATTCCACAGAAATGGTCCACGTCTTCAGAATGTTCTCCTGGCACTTTTTTATTTTGAGACAAATGTGCTCAGTTTTTATTCTCATTCTGTCTTTTAAGTTCTGATACCCAGCAGGATTTTCACATGTGTTTATGTTGAAATTAAACCAATGCAAAAATTTTTACCCTGATATGTTGCTAATTCCTGAGCCTATTCTATTTATAGTTTTTTCCTCCTGTATAACCCATATCTTATTAAATGTCTTTTCTTCTTCTAGATTTTTTTAATAGTAGCTCAATTTTAGTTTTATTCAGTCTCAATTTTAGAAAAACCTTGAGATTAGCCAAATATTTGAACATTGTAAGATATTAATCAGTTTAATCAGAAAAAAAAGATATAGGAACACTTCCTACAGTTCCAGAAGAGTGAGCTGTCCTAGCTGAGGGCTATTTCATAACAGGTAGTATTTCATCAAAGCCTACATATGTGGACACTAATGGTGAGTCATCACCAGAGGAAGATGAAAAATCTGCAGTCTGTATTTGTGTTGATGCCACATTTCAGGGCAAAGGTTTTGCATCCAGACCATGCACTCTACCATCCTAAATCCATGGCTGCTGTGCCAGTGGCTGTTTTCATACCAAAAAATGGAGGGAGAAAATGGGCTAACTCCTGGGCTCTCTGACTGCAGTCAGGCCAAGGATGAGGGAACAAGCATCTGTTCACTAGGGTGAGGATTTAAAGCATCTTCTGGGTTTTCAAATCCTACCAAGAAAAGCTTCAAAGGCAGACCTTGAGTCTCTGTGAACTCCATCCTGTCTTTGAATGACTGGGCTCCTCAGCAGGCCTACAGATGTCTAGTTCTTTGTGGGGTGGTGGTAACTCTTGACATTTATTGTCCAGATCTGATCTGCAGCACTTAGGATGCCTCCAGCCTATGGAGATGGAGCATACATCATGCATGTTCACTGTACATGCTACACCACTTCTCAAGCCTCAACCTCTATCAAAGGGCTTTTGGGAATGGCCCAAGATGGGAGTAACCTCTCTTTTCAGCTGCGTCAAATTCTTACACCACGTTCTTTTGTTTTTTTCCTCATAATACAAGGCCAAGCACATCTGCAAAAAAGACATTGCTGGAGGAGGTGCAAGAGCTGGAAACCAAGTTTCCTGTCCTGGGAAAAGCAGTGGTGTGGAAGAGCAGTGGAAAGAGGTAGGGAGCTTCATCCCAGTACCTACAGAAAACAAATTCTCCCGGTCCCTTTCTCTGTTTTTCTATTTATACATTTTTTTTCGCATATTGGTTTTCTATAGAAGCACAACATGCTCAGTTTTAAGCATTTTTGGTTATACTCAAATTTAAGTTGTACTTTTTCAGTGGCCACATGAAATCTGACTTTCTGGGTCACTGGGTCTGTCTCTAGGTAAGAATGGGGGTTTTATTGGGTTTAGAGGTGAGCAAAACTATTCATGTGCCAAAAAATTGATGTCATAGCATTATTATCTTAAGGTGGAAAAGTGTAGGTTTAGCAATATTGTTGGGGAAACCAGCCCCACACCACCCTGTGGGTACCCCCAGTTTGGCGGAGACCAAGGAGTTAGAAAGAGACAGAATAAGCATTTAAAAGGCGGGTCCAGGGGACCCTAGCATCAGAGGCTTGCTCACTGCCCAAAGCTCTCGGGCTCCACCCAATTTATTGCTTTACAGGATCTTTGTTCTTAGGGCAGATGGGAGGGGTTGGAAGGAATGAGGAAAAGGATTAATTAGTGAAGGAGAACTCAATAAGATGCATAGCAGAGGCGGCTTCTGTGAATTTCCTTGAGCAAAGGCATGTGTCTAAACTACTTAAGATCTTTGACTTATCGGGACTGAAATGGGTGGGAGTGGGTTTCAGGAGGAGCCAAGATGTTTGATTGTACTCCACTGCCTCAAGGGAGTGTTACCTCCCTGAGCAACCTGTGGAATGTCGCTGAGTGATTGTGCTCTCGGGGCATAAAGACATGAAGGCAATAAGGAGACTTTTCTCCTGAGAGGCCGCCCATGGCTCCCCATGGGTGTCTCACACAGGGAAGACCAACTCATCTGACACCCCAGAAACACTCTTTCCCACAAGTATTCCACAGAGGAGTTAAATCCAAGCCTTTGAATTTCAGACTCAATTATTGTATCCAAGGATGAGTATCACACATGAAGGTTTGCATGTGAAATAATTCATGTTATTATTCATTTAAATCTTGTTAATCCCACTTCAGCATATCTAGGTGAGGGAGTTGTTTTTAATTAACTAATATTTCTGCTGGGGTTGAGAAGGATCGTGTGAACTTTGGAACAATATTGCTTCTTGCATTCCTAATTGCTTATGAACATCAGCCTGCCTGCCCTTCCCTGCACGTAACAGCTAGGCCTGTGCATAATTTTTGTTTCATCACATATGACTGTTAAGACTGTTAAGACTGTCTTAGAGTGTACTCTGTTAATATTTCTATACCACCAAGAAAAATTTTCCTGGCCTTGAGAAAAATTTTCAGAGTACTAAAAAGCCATTGCTGCATTAAGGATATGGAATGTCTAGAATATTTTGAATATCATTCTATAAATGCTTAGAAGGAAACCTTTGCATAATAAAACTAAGAAACACTTAAAACACTGTAAAATGAATATCAGTTGTAATAACTGTTAAGCTTAGGAAGCACAATGAGTTTATCATATTTAGAAACAATTCACAGGCTTTCTTCTATCTCAAGAGTTCTCAGGTATACACAATTGCTGAGCAAGCATAAGTAATTTCTAAGTAAAATGAGAATTTCAGAGTGCCCCAAGTTCTAAAACTCCTTGAAAATATTCTACAAGGAAACATTACACAAGGCTGAAATCAGGTGTTGGCCTGCTGGGCTCTTATCAGAAGACTCTGGAAAGAAACTTCTTCCATGCATGTTTATGCTGTTAGCAGAATCTATTGCCTTTCTTGCATTTATAAAACTGAGGTAACCATTCCTTACTGGCTGTCAACTGCAGGACAGGGGACACCTTTATATCCTAGAGGCTTTTATAAGGACTTTGTATTTGTCCCTACATCTTCAAGCCAGCAAAAATGAGTTGAATCCTTCTCATACTTAGAATTTCTCTGACTTCCCATTCTGCTGCATGTCTCTTATTTTCTGTTCTGCCACATCTTCCACTGGCTTTGTACCTTCCCCTTCTGCTTTTGAAGGCTCATGTGATTACATTGGGTCTGCCCAGATAACGCAGGATAAAATCCTTATTTTAAAGTCAGCTGACCAGTAACCTTAATTCAATCTGCAAAGTCCCTTCACAGCAGAACTTACATACACTTACAGTGTTTTATTGAATTACCTTGGGATAGGGAACTGGGGGTTTCTTGAGAATTCTGCCTACCCCAAGAAGATATTCTGGGCTCCTCTCTTTTATATAGAGTGTTGTTTCTTTCTCATACTTTAAAATTCCTCCTCTTAGGTCCTTAATCATTGAAAATACTTATCTTATAATCTTTATTTGCATTGTTATTTTGTAAGACCCTTGGAGGCAGTCTAAATATTTGTGTCTGTTAATTTGTGATCATAGGGATTGGTTCCCTTCATGTTTCCTTATGTCTGATTGTAAATTTGTTTCAGCCTGGGTTGAGGTTTTGTGTTTACTCTACCATCTGACTCCTTATGTTAATTTAATGTTTGGGACTAATCAAACCAGGCACATAGTGTAAATTCAAACCCAAAATCTATTTGAATGCAAACCTGTTTACATTTTATAGCACCTACACTAGTCACTAAAAAATTATCAGTCTTAGCTGGGCGTGGCGGTGCATGCCTGTAATCCCAGATACTAGGGAGGCTGAGACAGGAGAATCACTTGAACCTGACAGGTGGAGGTTACAGTGAGCCAAGATTATGCCATTGCACTCCAGCCTGGGAGGCAGAGTGAGACCCTATCTCCAAGAAAAAAAAAAAAAAATTACCAGTCAACAACACAAAAAGCACTGTATTCAATAAAATTAAAATTGTCAATATGTGGGGATACCGGGCTGATTTTACTGCAAGTGTATATACAACTGCTACATGTGAGTGAGGCATGCACAGGATTGTTCTATATTTCACTTGGCTTAAGCACATGGCTCAGAACCTACTAGAGTTTTAAGGACCTACAACATTCTTTGGGACCTGAAAAAAATATTTATAGGCTCCAAAAATTGGGGAGCAGGAAACCTTTGCATAATAAAACTAAGAAACACTTAAAACACTGTAAAATGAATATCAGTTGTAATAACTGTTAAGCTTAGGAAGCACAATGAGTTTATCATATTTAGAAACAATTCACAGGCTTTCTTCTATCTCAAGAGTTCTCAGGTATACACAATTGCTGAGCAAGCATAAGTAATTTCTAAGTAAAATGAGAATTTCAGAGTGCCCCAAGTTCTAAAACTCCTTGAAAATATTCTACAAGGAAACATTACACAAGGCTGAAATCAGGTGTTGGCCTGCTGGGCTCTTATCAGAAGACTCTGGAAAGAAACTTCTTCCATGCATGTTTATGCTGTTAGCAGAATCTATTGCCTTTCTTGCATTTATAAAACTGAGGTAACCATTCCTTACTGGCTGTCAACTGCAGGACAGGGGACACCTTTATATCCTAGAGGCTTTTATAAGGACTTTGTATTTGTCCCTACATTTTCAAGCCAGCAAAAATGAGTTGAATCCTTCTCATACTTAGAATTTCTCTGACTTCCCATTCTGCTGCATGTCTTTTATTTTCTGTTCTGCCACATCTTCCACTGGCTTTGTACCTTCCCCTTCTGCTTTTGAAGGCTCATGTGATTACATTGGGTCTGCCCAGATAACGCAGGATAAAATCCTTATTTTAAGTCAGCTGACCAGTAACCTTAATTCAATCTGCAAAGTCCCTTCACAGCAGAACTTACATACACTTACAGTGTTTTATTGAATTACCTCGGGATAGGGAACTGGGGGTTTCTTGAGAATTCTGCCTATCCCAAGAAGATATTCTGGGCTCCTCTCTTTTATATAGAGTGTTGTTTCTTTCTCATACTTTAAAATTCCTCCTCTTAGGTCCTTAATCATTGAAAATACTTATCTTATAATCTTTATTTGCATTGTTATTTTGTAAGACCCTTGGAGGGCAGTCTAAATGTTTGTGTCTGTTAATTTGTGATCATAGGGATTGGTTCCCTTCATGTTTCCTTATGTCTGATTGTAAATTTGTTTCAGCCTGGGTTGAGGTTCTGTGTTTACTCTACCATCTGACTCCTTATGTTAATTTAATGTTTGGGACTAATCAAACCAGGCACATAGTGTAAATTCAAACCCAAAATCTATTTGAATGCAAACCTGTTTACATTATTATAGCACACTCTGTACCTCCTCTCCAGAGTATAGAGCAAACTGGACAAGCTTTATTATTGTCTCCCAATGTTGTGGTTTTGGGCTTGTGATTTCTGTGCATGTGTGCTTTTTTGTTTGTTTGTTTTTGTTGTTAAACGTTCTACCCTTCTGCTGAATGTGTACCCCTTTGAAAGTCTCAGCCATATGAACAGGGTCTCATCAGTTTCAACCTTTCATTTATAAGAAGCCTGAAATCTTTGTGTTTGGAACATTCAAACCAAAGTTCATACATTATTGAGATAGGATAACTTCTCTAAGGCAGCTTCTTTGAGCTTTAAGTTTTAAGGTATCCATTTTATTTCTGACCTCTAAAGATTTTTCTTAGTTTCTTAGGGACCCAGGTATTCATTTTAGGTAATTTTAATTAGGATAGTTTTTAGGTTGTCTAGTTTTTCTTTTTACCAGAAACAGAAATTCTTTCAGTGATTTATTTTTCAAACCAAGTTTTATGACCTCTATAACTACAACTCCACTCATGTCAGGAATAACTTTCACGTTGCCAAGTCAGTAAATATTTTGTCTTGATCTTAGGCCACATTTCATCAAAAACGTTTTCATTGAGATATTCCTGTTAGAAACACTTTTTGCTTTAATATTCTAATATTTTTGCTTTTGTAACAGTGTGCTTAGCTTGGCTTTCCTATTTTTTCTTCTTTTACTTCACTTTAATCTTTTCAGGACTACATGTGCAGGTCTGTTATATAGGTAAATTAATGTCATGGTAGTTTGTTATACAGATCATTTTATTCCCCTGGTATTAAGCCTATTACCCATTCATTATTTTTTTCTGATCTTCTCTCTCATCCTACCCCACCTTCCACCTTCTGATAGGTTCAAGTGTTTGTTGTTCCCCTCTATGGGTCTATGTATTAGCGTTTAGCTCCCACGTATATGTTAGAACATGTGGTATTTGGCTTTCAGTTTCTGCATTGGTATCTTAAGTGTAACAGTCTCCAGTTCCATCCCTGTTTCTGCAAAGGACATAATTTCATTCTTTTTATAGCTGCATAGTATTTCATGGTCTTACTATTCTGACAATTTTTAGTTTTCCCATAGCTTTGTTGTATCTTAAATTGTATAAAAATTCCTTGGGCGTTTGCTTTTCTCACTCCACAATTTTTATCAGATTTTAATACTTAAAATATTTTTTCTCCAATATGACAATGGCTACTGAAATGATCTCCCTGACTCTACTCCTCTGTTGTCTTTCAAGGCATTGCTCACCTTGCAGTCAAAGTGATTTTCTTTTTGAGGTAAAGTTTCACTCTTTTTTTTTTTTTTTTTTTTGAGATGGAGTTTTGCTCTTGTTGCCCAGGCTGGAGTGCAATGGTGTGATCTCGGCTCACCACAACCTCCACCTCCTGGGTTCAAGTGATTCTCCTGCCTCAGCCTCCTGAGTGGCTGTGATTACAGGCATGTACCACCATGCTTGGCTAATTCTGTATTTTTAGTAGAGATGACTTTTCACCATGTTGGTCAGTCTGGTCTTGAATTCCTGACCTCAGGTGATCCACTCGCCACAGCCTCCCAAAGTGCTGGGATTACAGGCATGAACCACTGTGCTTGGCCCAAAGTGATCTTATTGATACAGGAGCTATGTGGAAAAAAATTACTTAGGCAGATAATGAGGGATAAAGAGTCTTTGACAGAGCTTCCCTTCTAACAAAAAGCAGCCCAGAAAATTATTTCTTTTTTCTAACAAAGAGCAGCCTGAAAAATCAAGCTTCAGACATAGATAAACATACTGGAAGCTTGCATGGGGCAATGCTGGCAACTATGCCAAGAGAAAAATGCTACCTGGGGGCCACACATAGTCAACATGGTGGTTCCATCTTCCCTTTTGTTACCATGTTTATTGAAACATAGAAATGGGCAACATGTCACAGTTTAGGCAGATAACCTGCCTGCATAATAAAAGATTAAAATGGGGCTACCAGAGATTCACCTTCTATGCAAATGGCACACCTGGTCTAACCAGTTTTTTATGTCCTATTCAAATCAGACACTGCCTCCTCACCAGCTGATCTTTAAAACTCTCTGTATTTTGCCATAGACAGGCAACCCATTTTTCCAGGACAACTCTTTGCAGCAGACAGCTATTCTCTTTCTTTTGACCTCCACTCTCATTCTCACTCTGTGTGTGTCTGCATCCTAGTTTTACATGGCCATAAGATAAGGAACCATGGGTGTTGGGTAAGTATAGCAGTGGACCCCAAATCTCTTTTATTTTGAGGTCTTTGCTCCTCAATTTTAAATTGTAAAATCAAACTTAAAACTGGGTATCTGATGGCCAGTTAAGAGGCTGGGTATCTGATGGCCAGTTAAGAGATGGCCAGTTGTGCTCACTACCATTCTCAAGATGCAGGTGAGGTGACAGGCTTGCTGTGGAATGCTGAGCAAATCCCCCAGTGCCCTCAGGATGCTGGGAATGTTGGTTCTGTTTTGAACGGATTAACTTTCACAAAGAGCCTTGCCGTCCTGCGGGACTGGAGGAGATCCAGAGGCAGTTCCTGGCCAAGGCTACACCCCAATGTTACCCAAAGGCTTCTGGATGTACTCTTCCAGCCTCTTACTGCTCATTAGGCATCCGCAACACAATCTCCAAGGATTTTTCATCAATTTTTTTTCTTTCCTCTCCATGACCACCATGTCTCCTGTCCCCTCTTTGTATGCAATGCTGCAAGAATTTTTACAGTTAAAGGAAATAATCATATCAGGCAAGATCAACAATTCCACAGTAACTGGGCATATAGCTTAAGGGATTGCCATTTTTGTGATTTTTCTAGGAACAGAGGGTCTCCCCTCCCCCACCCAGTGTACGTCTTTTTCTCTATCCTTTGTCTGGAAAGCACATGGTATTTCAAGACCTACAGTGCCACCTAGTGGAAATAGGAATCCTCTCCAAGAGGCTCCTCATCAAGCCTTACTGGAACATTGTATTTTCCCAATTCTATTCCCTTTCTGCACCCCTCAACTATAAACCAAGCTTTATGCCCCATCCCTGAATGGGAAAACTCAACGACAAGGAGGAAAATGTCTCCCAAAACCAAATTTTGTGTCAATAATTTCCCTTCAGCAGAAAAACTGCCGTTCAGGCCCTACATTTTGTTAAGGCATCTATTCTACCTCCAGTTAGAATGATACTTAAATAATAAGGAGATTTTATGTAGTATGGATAATAACCAGAACCACTGCCTAAGAATATATACTTTAATCTGGGGAATAAAAACAGAATATAGGGCGCAACCCAGTACTCTCTCTCCAGTAAGAGGCCTTGCTCACATAAAACTGTTACATAGTCTGTCCTGAGAGTCATCTGTTGGGAAGCCACGCAGATCACAGAAGTCTAGAAAGTCAAAGGGAAATCACCAACAGAGGACTACAGTTGCATTGGTAAATGGGACTAATCCCATTGCTTAGCTCCTCTGGATCCATGCCTGAGGGTGATGTCTGCATCCACATTTAATGGATGCTGGGGCTCAGGGAACCAAGGAAGGAAACAGTGGAAAGGATACCACCATTGTCACCCCCTTCACCCTGGATCATTCCAAAAGAAAGGAAGGACACTAGGTCAGGTGCAGTGAATCACACCTGTAATCCCAGCACTTCGGGAGGCCAAGGCAGGTGGATCATGAGGTCAGGAGATCCAGACCATCCTGGCTAACACAGTGAAACCCCATCTCTACTAAAAATACAAAAAATTAGCCACGCATGATGGTGGGGGCCTATAGTCCCAGCTACTAGGGAGGCTGAGGCAGGAGAATGGTGTGAACCTCAGAGGCAGAGCTTGTAGTGAGTCGAGATCACGCCACTGCACTCCAGCCTGGGTGAGCCATCTCAAAAAAAAAAAAAAAAGAAGAAGAAAAACAAAACAAGAAAAAGAAAGAAAGGAAGGAGACTAAAGGGATACCTTTTTCTCACTTCTCTTTTTAGATGAGTAACAGACTATCTTCAGCCTGTACTCCACTGGAGTGCATTATGAAGCATTGGGACTCCTATGACCCCAGGACTTTGAAGAAAAAGTGGCTAATTTTCTTTTGCACAAAGGTATGCCCTTCTTATTAGCTTGAACTAACCTGACTTTGGAGGGAAGCCTTGATTTTAATACTATCCAAAAATTAGATCTTTTCTGTAGACGAGAGAGCAAATGGGTCAAGGTTTTCTACGTACAGGTTTTCTTTGCCCTGTGAGACAACCTAGACCTTTGCAAACATTGCACAATTGACCCAGCTCTTTTAGCAGTCATATCAGGGAGGCACAAAGGAAATAATTCTCCAAAACTAGAAAGGCAACTTCTAGGAGAACCATCTGAGGGAGCAATCTAGTGTCCTAGCCCCTTCTGTTCCCCTTATTCAGGTCCCCCTCTAACCACACCATAGGCTCTTCCACTTCCACCATATCCAAAACTTCCCACTCCTCCAGCTTTGCTCTTAATCATATGGGAAATGCCCAATGAAGGTGATGCCACTAGCGTTCAAGTTCCCTTCTCATTTCAGGACCTTAGGCAAATAAAGGGAAACTTAGGCCAATTTTCTGATGACCCTGATAGCTATATAGAAGCCTTCCAAAATTTATCTCAGGTGTTTGACCTCTTGTGGAGGGACGTTATGCTGCTCCTAAGCCAAGCTCAAATGCTGCTGAAAAACAGGCAGCTCTGCCGGCATCAGAGGAATTAAAGATGAGCAATATGTTTCTTCTAGTAGGCCAAAAAGCAAAAGAGAAAATAGGTAAGGACAAAAAAAGGGAAAACACCATTCCCAATAAAAAGAGGGGAAATAACTCCTGACAACCCTCATTAGAACCCCAATGACTTCACAGATAAATGGAAAAGAAAACACTTTTTATTGTGCATATTGGAAGGCCTGTGAAGAATTAGTGCCAAACCTCTTAGTTACTCTAAAATGTCCATGACAGACAAAAATCCACATGAGAATCCCACAACCTTTATGGCAAGGCTGAGAGAAGCACTAATAAAACATACCTCCATATCACCTGAAACAGTTGAGGGACAGCTAATTTTAAAAGACATGTTTATTACACGGGAAGCTCCTAATATTAGAAGGAAACTACAGAAGGAGGCTACAGGACCAGATACCACCTTGGAAAATCTCTTGAGGATGGCCACCTTGGTATTTTATAGTAGGAACCAGGAGGATGTCCAGGAGAAAGAGAGGAAACACAGAGAAGGACAGGGGCTGTAGTAACTGCTTTACACACTTGCAAGATCCAGGATCCCTGAGGTGCATCTGCTAGTTGCTACCAATGTGGCAAGTCAGGGCACTTTAAGAAAGATTGCCCAGGGAGCAAGAAGCAGCCACCTTGACCCTGTCCAGCACATGGCAGTGACCACTGGAAATCAAACTGCCTCCAGAGATGGAGGTCACCATGTCCAAAACTGGTTTCACCAATGGTCCAGCAGGACTGATGAGTTCCTGGGATCAGACCCCCAGCTCCAGTGGTTCGAACTGCCATTATTGCTCAGGAACCCTGGTGATTCTGGAAATTGAAGGAAGGAGGATGAATTTCTTTCTGGACACTGGAGTCAGTTTTTTACTTCTCTCTAATCCAGGCCTCCCCTCTTTCTGTAGCATAGCCATGATATTCATCTCAGGAAAGATTCTAACCTGATATTTTTCTCAACTGCTTAGTTGTAGTTTGGGAGATCTATTGTTTACACATATCTTCTTAATCATGCCTAAAATCCCACTCCTTTATTAAGTAGAGATATTTTAACTCACATGGGGTCAGCATTCTTATAGACCCAGAACAAACTCTTTGTTTCCCCCTGGTGGAAACTAATATTAATTCAGAAGTGTGGGCAATTCATGGAAGAATAGGTCAAGTTATAAGCACTAGGCCAGTCCAGATTCACCTTATGGATCCCAGTTTTTTGGGAGCTTTGGGCGATAGTTAGGACAATATTCCCTAAAGCCAGATGCTAGGAAAGGGCTAGAAGCCATTAATAATAACCTGAAAATGCAGGGCCTCATCAAACCCTGTAACAGTGCTGCAATACAACTGTCCCAAGGAACACACCTTCTTTGGGTCATTCTTTCCAAGGCTTTACTGTGGCTTTACCCTTCAAAGTTAGGGCTGAACCCTTTTGAAATGCTATATGGATGGTCTTTTCTTACAAATGATTTTATTTTAAGGAAAGAGACCTCTTAGTTGGCTTAGCATACAACCCCCTAGCTCACTTTCAACAAGGATTAACACACCTTAGACAGAGAAATCCACCTGCATAATAAAAGATTAGGGTGGGAGCTACCAAAGATTTGTGTTCTATGCAAAGGGCACACCTGGTCTAACCAGTTTTTTACACCCTATATAAGTCAGACACCACCCCCTTACCATCTTATCTATAAAACTCCATGCATTTCACAACAGACAACCAGTCAATTTTTCCAGACACCTGTCTGCAACAGAGAGCTATTCTCTTTCTTTTGCATGTTAAACTTCTGCTCTCAACTTCACTTTTTGTGTGTCCATGTCCTTGTTTTCCATAGCTGTGAGACAATGAAACTCGAGTGTTACTCCAGACATCGAAGCTATTTTATTATGAAAGCATACTTCTGATTATGCAGTCTCCTGCTTAAATTTTTTAAATGGCTTTCCATTAGAATGAAATTTAAAAGTCCTTTATGCCCTGAAAGCCTACACCAGTTGACTCCTAGCTTCATCTGTGAGTATCTTATTTCTTTTCTTACTATACCATAATGACTGTATCAGCTAGGGTTGATTGTTGCATAAGCCACAGAAGTAAATTCTGTGCAATTTAAGCAAAAAGGGGGAATATATTACCTATTTTTGCTTGTTGCAGAGAATTAAGTGCAATGCCTGTCTCGTAATTCTGGAAGGACAGAAATAAGCTTAGTTTTAAGAGTTAGATGAACAAGAATTAACTAATAGGCTTCATTTTACTACCATTGGACTAACATAGGTCTGACCATTTTCTGCCCTTTTGAGTACATGTTTAAAGTTTAAACACCCAAGAGAAACTATTATTGTCTTGGCATGGGTCACATGTTCAGCCATGGGCCAAGAGGGTATGAAATGTGGGAGGCACAATTCACAGATAGAAAATATAATGCTATTTGGGAAAGAATATAATGCTATTTGAAAGGAATTCTGAGTAAGTAAAAACAACAGAAATTGTTTCTAAGGATTTCTTATTAGTCGATGCGTCACTTTTGCAGAGATACCTGCTCTAAACTGTTAATCTCAGTGGTCATCTTTTAAAATTCTGTCAAAGCACATTTTAACTTTTTGTTGGGAACAGACCCCCCAAAATTTGGCCATAAACTGGTCCCAAAACTGGTCATAAACAAAACCTCTGCAGTACTGTGACATGTTCATGATGGCCATGATACCCATGCTGGAAGGTTGTGGGTTTACTGGAATGAGGGCAAGGAACACCTGGCCCACCCAGGGCAGAAAACTGCTTAAAGGCGTTCTTAAACCACAAACAATAGCATGAGAGATCTGTGCCTTAAGGACATGCTCCTGCTGCAGATAGCTAGCCAAACTCATCCCTTTATTTTGGTCCATCCCTTTGTTTCCCATAAAGAATACTTTTAGTTAATCTATAATCTATAGAAACAATGCTTATCACTGGCTTGCTGTTAATAAATATGTGAGTAAATCTCTGTTTGAGGCTTTCAGCTCTGAAGGCTATGAGACCCCCGATTTCCCACTCCACACCTCTATATTTCTGTGTTTGTGTGTCTTTAATTCCTCTAGCGCTGCTGGGTTAGGGTCTCCGTGAGCTGGTCTCAGCAACTTTTCATGATAACATTAATATAAGTATGATTTTATAATCTCTATTTCCTTCACTTTAAGTTTCATAAAGGCAAGAATGACATCTATTTAGTTTTTTCTGTAGTATTATTACATCTATTATTTTATCTGGACATAAAAGGCACACATGATTTATATAATACTGTAAAATAAATTATGCAAAATTTTACTGATGTAGTCAATTAAATGACGTTAAAATATTTAAAAGAATTTTATAATGGAATAGAAAATTGTGTGTGTTAAAAATAAAAAGAACTGAAAATTCTGTATTTGGTATATAGGCAATTATATAGAAGAAAACAAAACCACAGACTATGCACTAAAATGCTTGAAAAATACTTTATCACTTTTTCATTTATGAAGCTTAGTTTTGATAGACTCAAAATTCTTGGCTGGCTTTTATATGGTTTCAGGCTAAAAGCAGGAGGACCCCAATCCCTCTGGTTTGTAAGGTTTTTGCTGAGAAATCTGCTATTAGTCTGATAGATTTCTTTTATAGGCTACCTGATACTCTGTCTCACAGCTCTTAAAATTCTTTCCTTCACATTGACTTTTTTCAGACAAACAAGTGCTGAGGTAATTTGCCACTAATGAACCAGCACTACAAGAAATTCTAAAGGGAGTTCTAAATTTTAAAACAAAAGCTTGCTATACAGCAAAATAGAACCTCCTTAAAGCATAAAACTAACAGGGCCTATAAAACAATAACACAATGAAAAATACAAAGTGTCTAAGTAACAACAGGATTAATTGAATACCTCACATCTTAACATTAACATTGAATGTAAATGGCCTAAATGCTCCAAGTAAAAGAATATAGAATGACAGAATGTATAAAAATCCACCAACCACATATTCGCTGTCTTCAAGAGAGTCACCTAACACATAAGGACTCATGAAATTTAAGGTAAAAAGGTGGAAAATGATATTCCACAAAAATGAAAACTAAAAGCAAGCAGGAGTAGCTATTCTTATATCAAACAAAACAAACCTTAAAGCTACAAAGCTTTGTTGCTGTACAGTCTGTATCCTTTTTAATATTTAAAAAAAGACAAAGAAGGATACTATATAATGATAAAAGGATTAATCCAACAGGAAGGTCAGTTTCCTTTTTTGTCTTAAAAAAAGACAAAGAAGAATACTATATAATGATAAAGGATTAGTCCAACAAGAAAATATTACAATCCCAAATTTATAGGCATCTAACACTGGAGCTCCCAGATTTATAAAACAATTCTTATTAATGAGAAGTGACAACATGCTAGCAGCCCTCACTCATTCTTTTTTTTTTTTTTTTTTTTTTTTGAGACGGAGTCTCGCTCTGTTGCCCAGGCTGCAGTGCAGTGGCCGGATCTCAACTCACTGCAAGCTCCGCCTCCTGGGTTTACACCATTCTTCTGCCTCAGCCTCCCGAGTAGCTGGGACTACAGGTGCCTGCCACCTCGCCTGGCTATTTTTTTGTATTTTTTAGTAGAGACGGGGTTTCACTGTGTTAGCCAGGATGGTCTTGATCTTCTGACCTCGTGATCCGCCCATCTTGGCCTCCCAAAGTGCTGGGATTACAGGCTTGAGCCACCACGCCCGGCCCCTCACTCACTCTTGGTACCTCCTTGGTCTTGGGGTCCACTCTGGCCATGCTTGAGGAACCCTTCAGCCTGCCACTGCACTATGAGCCCTCTCTGGGGCTGGCCAAGGCGAGCTGGCTCCCTCTGCTTGCAAGGAGCTGTGGAAGGTGAGGCACTGGCAGGAGTAGGGGCTGCACGTGGCACTCCTGGGCTGGTGCAGGTTCTGGGTGGGTAGGGGCTCTGCGTGCCCTGCATTCGGTGTGGCCGGCCGGTGCCTGCTGGGCTTGACTGGGGGCAAGCTCCCTCCGGGCTGCCAGAGTTCCTGGGCTAGGTGCCACAGTCCCCTGGTGAGTACCATTGAGAGGTAAAGCCAGCTGGGCTTCTGGGTCTAGTGGGGACCTGGAAAACTTTTCTGTCTAGCTAAAGGTTTGTAAATGCACCAATCAGCATTCTGTGTCTAGCTAAAGGTTTCTAAATTCACCAATCAGTACTCTGTGTCTAGCTAAAGGTTTCTAAACTCACCAATCAGCACTCTGTGTCTAGCTAATCTGGTGGGGGACTTGGAGAACTTTTGTGTCTAGCTAAAGGATTATAAACACACCAATCAGCATTCTGTGTCTAGCTAAAGATGTCAATCTAGACATTCTGTGTCTAGATTGTAAATGCACAAATCAACACTCTATCAAAACGAACCAATCAACTCTCTGTAAAATGGATCAGTCAGCGCTCTTTAAAATGGACCAATCAGCTCTCTCTAAAATGGACCAATCAGCAGAATATGGGTGGGGACAGTTAAGGAAATAAAAGCAGGCCACCTAAGCCAACAGGGGCAACCAGCTCAGGTCCCTTTCCATGCTGTGGAAGCTTTTTTCTTTTGCTCTTTGCAATAAATCTTGCTGCTGCTCACTCTTTAGGTCCATGCCGCCTTTATGAGCTGTAATACTCAAGGTGAAGGTCTGCAGCTTCACTTCTGAAGCCAGTGAGATCACGAACCAACCAGGCGGAATGAACAACTCCAGACACACCGCCTTTATGAGCTATAACATTCACTGTGAAGGTGTGCAGCTTAACTCCTGAAGCCAGGGAGACCACGAACCCACCAGAAGGAATGAATAACTCCAGATGCGCTGCCTTTAAGAGCTGTAACACTCACCGCAAAGGTCTGCAGCTTCACTCCTGAAGTCAGTGAGACCATGAACCCACCAGACGGAAGAAACTCCAGACACATCTGAACATCTGAAGGAACAAACTCCAGACACACCATCTTTAAGAACTCTAACACTCACTGCGAGGGTCCGTGGCTTCATTCTTGAAGTGAGCGAGACTAATAACCCACCAATTCCGGACACACTAACACCTGAGAACTCAGAAAAACAGCAACACAGTAATAATGGGGAACTTCAATACTTTACTGACAGCACTACACAAATCATCAAGACATAAAGTAAAGAAGAAGCTATGAATTTAAATTACATTCTAGAACAAATACACCTAACAGGCATTCACAGAACGTTCTTCCCCAAAACGGCAGAATATACATTCTTCTCAGCAGCACATAGAAAATTCTTTAAGATATACCATATAATAGGCCACAAAAAAGCAAGTCGCAATAAATTTAGAAAAATCAAAATCATATCAAGAATTTTCTCAGATCACAGTGAAATAAAAAGGAAATTAACTTCAAAAGGAACCCTCAAAACTATAAAAATAAATGGAAATTAAATAATCTTCTCTTGAGTAATGTTTGAGTTAGAAATGATATCAAGATGGAAATTTAACAGTTCTTTAAAATAAATAGTAATAGTGACACAACTTATCCAAACATCTGGAATATAGCAAATAATGCTATGAGGAAAGTTTATAGCATTAAATGCCTACATCAAAAAGTCTGAAAGAGCACAAATAGACCATCTAAGATCACAGTTCAAGAAACTAGAGAAACAAGAGCAAACTAAACCCAAACAAAGCAGAAAACAAGAAATAACAAAGATCATAGCAGAACTGAATAAAATTGAAACAAAAAAATACAAATGATAAATGAAACAAAAAGCTGTTTTTTTTGAAAAGATAAACAAAATGGATAGACCATTCATAAAATTAGTCAAGAAAAGAAAAGAGAAAATCTAAATAAGCTCAGTTAGAAATAAAACTGGAGATATTAAAACCAATACCACAAAAATTATTTTAAAAATTAAGGCTACTATGAACACCTTTACATGTGCAAACTAGAAAATCTAAAGAATATTGATAGATCCCTGGAAATATGCAACCCTTTCAGATCAGTAATAAATAGAAAACCTGAACAGCCTGATAACAAATAAGCAGTGAGTTGGAAAAGGTAATAAAAAGAAAGTTGCCAACAACAAAAAGGCTAAAACCAGAGGGATTCACAGCTGAATTTGATTAGACATTCAAAGAAGAGTTGGTTCTATTTCTACTAAAACTATTCTAAGAGATAGAGAAAGGGGAAATCCTCCATAAATTATTCTATGTAGCCGGTATCATCCTAGTAGCAAAACCAGGAAAGGATATAAGAAAAACAGATGATTACAGACCAGTGTCCCTGGTTAACATAGATACGAAATTTCTCAGCAATATACAACTAACTGAATTCGACAGCACATCAAAAAGATAATATATCATGACAAAGTAGGTTTTATACTAGGGATGCAGGGATGATTTAACATATGCAAGTCAATAAATGTGATATGTCTTATGAACAGAATTTTTTTAAAAGTATGATCATCTCGAAAATGCAGAAAAAGTATTTGATAAAATCCAGAATTATATTATGATAAATTTCCTCAACAAAATAGGCATAGAAGGCACTTACTTCAAACAAATAAAAGCCATTTATGACAAACCCACTGCCAACATCATACTAAATAAGAAAATTTGAAAACATTCCCCTTGAGAACTGCAACAAGACAAGGATGCCCACTTTTATCACTTATATTCAGCATAGTAGTGGAAGTCCTGGCCAGAGCAATCAAACAAGAGAAATACATAAAGGGCATCCAACCTGGAAAAGAGGAATCAAGCTGTTTCTGTTCACTGGTGGTATGATCGTATACTTAAAATACTCAAAAGGCTCATCTAAAAAGCCTCCAGATTTTATAAACAGATTTAGTAAAGTCTTAGGATACAAAATCAATGTACACAAATTAGTAGCACTGCTATACACCAAAAACAATGAAGCTGAGAATCAAATTAAGAACTCAATCTGTTTTACAATAGCTGCAAAAATAAATAAATGAATAAATAAATAAAATACTTAGAAATATATTTAACAAAAAAAGTGAAAGAGCTCTCTACAAGGAAAATTACAAAACACTGCTGAAAGAAATCATGGATGACCCAAACAAGTGGAAACATATTTCATGCTCATAGATTGTGACATGGTTAAGTTTGTGTCCTTACACTAACCTCATTTTTAATTATAATTCCCATAATCCCCGTTTGTCAAGAAAGAGACTAGGTGGAGGTAATTGGATCATGGGGGTGATTTCCCCCATGCTATTTTTGTGGTAGTAAATTCTTATAAATCTGATGGTTTTATAAGAGTTTGATAGTTCCTTCTGTGTTCATTCACCCTCCTGCTGCCAAGTGAAGAAGGTGCCTTGTTTGCTTCCCCTTTACCTTCCACCATAACTGTAAGTTTCCTGAGGCCTCCTAAGTCTTGTGGAACTATGAGTCAATTAAACCTCTTTCCATTATATTTTATTATATATATAAATATTTTTATATTACATATATAATATGTAAATATTATATATAAATAAATTATATATATATATTTCCAATCTTATTGGAAAATAAAATATATATATATTTATTATATATAAATAAATTATAAATATATATATATTTCCATACTTCTTTATAGCAGTATGAAAATGGCTAATACAGATATTTAAAAAATTATTGTGAAAATGACCACACTGCCCAAAGCAATCTATCGATTCAATGTAATTTTTATCAAAATCCCGATGTTATTCTTCACAGAACTGGAAAAAAACTATTCTAAAATTCATGTGGAACCTATAAAGAGCTTGCAGAGCCAAAGCCATACTAAGCAAAAAGATGAGTCATCACATTACCTGATTTCAAATTATACTGCAAGGCTATAGTTACCAAAGCAGCATGGTACTGGTATAAAAATAGGCATGCAGACCCATAGAACAGAATAGAGAATCCTAAAATAAAGACAAATACAACCAACTGGTCTTTGACACAGCATATAAGAACATAAATTGAAAAAAGGACACCATATTCAACAAATAGTGCTTGAATAACTGTCAAGCCACATATAGAAGAATGAAGCTAAATCTTCATCTCTCACCTCATACAAAAATTAACTTCTGATGGATCAAAGTCTGAAATCTAAGACCAGAAACCATATAAATTCTAGAAGATAACATCAGAAAACCTCTTCCAGACATTGGCTTAGAAAAAGAATTTATGACTTAGATCTCATAAGCAAATAAAAAATAAATAAATCAATAAATGTGACCTAATCAAACGAAAAAGCTTCTGCATAGCAAATAATAACAATCAGCCGAGTAAACAGACAACCCACAGAGACAAAAAATTTGCATGCAAACTATGCATATCAGAAAGAATTAATATCCAATAACTACAAGCAACTCAGGCAAATTGGCCAGAAAAAAACAAATAATCCCATCAAATGTGGGCAAAGGACATGAATAGAAAATTTTTTAAAGAAAATATACAAACAGCCAACAAACATGAAAAAATGCTGAACATCACTAATTATCAGAGAAATGCAAATTAGAACTACAGTGAGATACCCCCTTACTCCTGCATAAATGGCTATAATTAAAAAGTAAAAAAAAAAAAAAAAAAAAAAAAAAAAAAACTATTCTAAAATTCATGTGGAACCTATAAAGAGCTTGCAGAGCCAAAGCCATACTAAGCAAAAAGATGAGTCATCACATTACCTGATTTCAAATTATACTGCAAGGCTATAGTTACCAAAGCAGCATGGTACTGGTCTAAAAATAAGTATAGGCATGTAGACTTATAGAACAGAATAGAGAACCCTAAGATAAAGCCAAATACAGCCAACTGGTCTTTGACAAAGCATACAAGAACATAAATTGGGAAAAAGACACCCTATTCAACAAACGATGCTTGGAAAACTGGCAAGCCATATGTAGAAGAATTAAATGAAATCTTTATCTCTCACCTTATACAAAAATCAACTTCTGATGGACCAAAGTCTGAAATCTAAGACCAGAAATCATATAAATTCTAAAAGATAACATCAGAAAACCTCTTCCAGACATTGGCTTAGAAAAAGAATTTATGACTTAGATCTCATAAGCAAATAAAACAAAAATAAATATATGGGACCTAATTAAACTAAAAAGCTTCTTCATAGAAAAGAATAATAATAATAATCAGCAGAGTAAATGCACAACCCACAGAAATAAAATATTTGCAAACTACGCATATCAGAAAGGACTAATATCCACAAACTACAAGCAAATCAGACAAATTGACCAGACAAAAACAAATAATCCCATCAAATGTAGGCAAAGGACATGGATAGGAAATTTTTAAAAGAAAATATGTTATATATGCACCATGAAATACTACTCCCCCATAAAAAGGAGCAAAATAATGTCTTTTTCAGGAACTTAAATGGAGTTAGAGGAAATTATTCTAAGTGAAGTAACTCAAGAATCAAAAACCAAATATTGTACATTTTCATTTGTAAGGGAGAGCTAAGCTATGAGGATGCAAATGCATAAGAATAACATAATGGACTCATATTATTCTAGTGTCTGCAATCTACAAGGAGCTCAAATCAGCAAGAAAAAAGTGAATAATTTCATCAAAAAGTATGCAAATACATGAATAGAAAATTAGCAAAAGAAGATACATAGTCAAAAACATACGAAAAATACTAAACATCACTAATTTTAACTCAAGACAGAAGGTTGGGAGGGGGTGATAATTTAAAAAACATATTGGGTACAGTGTACACTGCTCAGGTGATGCGTGCACAAAAATCTAAGAAATCACCACTAAAAAACTTACCCATGAACCAAAAACCACCTGTACCCCAAAGATCAGTGAAGTAAAAATAAAAATATTTAAATAAATATAAAAGGAATGGAAATATACCAATATATCAACGATATTTCTGGATGATTTTCCATGTATTTCAAATGTTTAATAATGAGTATTTGTTATTTTATAGAACATATCCAAAGAAGCAATACATAATGAGTAAAATTTTTCATCCTCATGTAGATATAGAGCTACATAAAAAATAGTTAATGCTACCCTGAGGAGACTTAGAAACACCTGTATTCTATTGAGATGACTGAGTCTCAAGAAACTTCAATTTTCTTTTGCTCTTTCTTAGTAATGAATGCATCCATCATATGGAAATGTATCCCACGGTCTAGAAAGAAAAAGTCAATGACAAAGGTTGGAATCTTGTGTTTATTCACTAGCTGCCACAGGGAATGGGGCATTAAAGCAAATTAACAACATAAAAATGTTTGTTATGGGATATTTTTGTCTATTTATTTTAAAGTTGCTTAGATTTAAACTTTGTATTTTTTGTTTTTCTTTTATTGACACATAATGTTTTACATATGTATGGGATACATGTGAGTATTTATTACATGCAGAGAATGTGTAATGATCAAGTCAAGGTATATAGGATATCATTTTGAATATATATAATTTCTATGTGATGAGAACATTTCCATACCTCTCTTTTAGCTACTTTGTAATATAAAATATATTGTTAACACAAGTCACACTAGCCTTCCACTGGACATTAAAACTTACTTTTTTCTATGTCAGTGTGTTTTTCCCATTTGCTAGTCTCTGTTCATTTTCCTCTCCCACCCTTCCACACTTCCCAGCCTCTGGTATCTATCAGTCTATTCTCTATCTCCGTGGGACCAAGTTTTTAGCTCTTATGTATGAGTTGAGGACATGTGGTATTTGAATCCTGTGCCTTGCTTATTTCACTCAATGTAGTCACCTCCAGTTGCAAATGACTTAATTGTATTCTTTGTTATAGCTGATATTCCATTGCGTGTGTGAGTACGTACTACATCTTCTGTATCCATTGGCTCATTGAAGAAACATTGGTTGATTTTGTGTCTTTTCGATTGTGAATAATGCTGTGATACACATGTGAGTGCATGTATCCCTTTGATATACTGATTTAGTTTCCTTTGAGTAAATACCCAATAGTGTGGCCCTGAATCATCTGGAAGTTCTATTTTTACTTTTTGGAGAAATATCTATACTGTTTTCTATACTGGTTGTACTAATTTACATTCCCACCAACAGCATATAAACATTAATTTTTATCATATTTTCAACAGTGTCTATTATTTTTTGTCTTTTTAATCATAGCCATTCTAACTGAGGTAAGATGATGCCTCATTGTGCTTCTGATTTGCATTTCCCAGAGAATGTTCAGCATTTTTTCATGGACCTGTTTTTCATTAATGTGTCATCACTTGAGATATATCCATTCATGTCCTTTGGCCACTTTTTTAATGAGTCTTTTTAATATTATTCTTGAGTTGCTTGAGTTTCTTATATATTCTAAATATTGGTTGTCAGTTGAACACTTTTCAGTATGTTCTATGCAACAGTTTGTCTCTTTGGTGTTTTGATTATTTCTTTTGCAGTGCAGAAGCTTTTTCATTTATTATAGTTTCAATTTTTTTATTTTGCTTTTAGTTGACTGTGGTTTTGAGGTCTTAACCAAAAAATCTTTGCCTGGACCAATGTTCTGATTTTTATAACGTTTTCTTCTTATAGTTTTATACTTTTAGGTCTTATGTTTAAGTCATTAATCCATCTTGGGTTGACTTTTGTGTATTGTGAGAGATACAGTTTCAATCTTTTGCATATGGATATTCAATTTTCCCAACACCATTTATTGAAGAAGGTATTCTTTCCCCAGTGTACATTCTAGCTACCTTTGTTGAAAATCAATTGGCTATACAAACAGAAGTGTATTGCTGGGTTCTCTATTTTCTTCCATTGGTTTTGCTCAGGATTAATTTGGCTATTGTAGTTCTTTCTAGGTTTCATACAAATGATAGATTTCTGTTTTTTTTTATTTCTATAAAAATGATGTTATTTTGGTAGCAATTGCATTGACTCTAGATTTCTTTGGATAATGTAGTCATTTTAATGATAGTAATTTTTTCTATCCAAGAGCATGAGATTTCTTTAAATTTGTTTGTGTGCTCTTCAATTTCTTTCATCAGTGTTCTGTAGTTATCTTCACAAACATTTTTCATGTCTTGGTTAAATTTACTCGTTGGTAATTTATATAGCTATTGTAAACAGGATTGCCTTCTAGCTTCATTTTTTGACTATTTTATTGTCAATGTGTTGAAACACTACTGATTTTTGTGTGTTAATTATTTTTTTTAGATGGAGTCTTGCTCTTTCACCCAGGCTGGAGTGCAATGGTGTGATCTCAGCTCACTGCAACCTCTGCCTTCTGGGTTCAAGTGATTCTCCTGCCTCAGTCTCCAGACTAGCTGGGACTACAGGCGCATGCCACCACGGGCTAGTTTTTTCACTTTTAGTAGATACAGGGTCTCACCATGTTGGCCAGGCTGTTCTTGAACTCCTGGCCTCAGGAGAGTTACCTGCCTTGGCCTCCCAAAGTGCTAGGAATTCAGGCATGAACCACAGCACCTGGCCTTGTTTATGAGTTCTTACAGTCTTTTATTTAAGTCTTTTTTAGGTTTTTCTATATAAAAAATTATGTCATCTGCAAAGTGGACAATTTAACTTCCTTTTGCAAGTCAATTTGGATGTCTGTTTTTGTTTTTTTTTTTCTCTTGCCAGATTACTGATTAGGACTTTCATGTTCAATAAGATTTGTGAAAGTGAACATTCTTGTTTTGTTCGGTGTCTTAGAGAAAAAGCTTTCAGCTTTTGTCTGTTCAGTATATTGTTAGCTTTGGGTTTGTCACATATGACCTTTACTACTTTACAGAATGATCTTTCTATGTCTAGTTTGTTGAGAGTTTTTAATATGAACACATGTTAAATTTTATCAATTACTTTTTCTACATCTATTGACCTAGTTATATGGGTTTTGTCCTTCATTCTACTGAGGCAATATATTCAGTGTATTGATATGTGTATGCAAGCATCCTTGAATTTTGGTATAAATTTCACTTGATCATGGTGCATTACCTTTTGATGTGCTGTAGCATTTGGTTTGCTAACATTTTATTAAAGATTGTTGCATCTATGTTTATTACAGATATTGGCCCACAGTTTTGTGTTGTTGGTGGTGGATCCTTGTCTTGTTTGGTATTGTGTCCTCACAAAATAAGTTTGGAAGCATTCCTTTCTCTTATGTGTTTTTGAAATAGTTTGAGGAGGATTGGTGTTCATTCTTTTTTTATACATTTGGAATAATTCAGCAGTTATTCGACCTGATTTTGTCTCTTTTTTTGTTGGGAGACATTTTTTTACTGACTCAGTCTCATTATTCATTGATCACTTCAGTTTTTCTACTTCTGATTCAGTCTGGATAGGTTATGTGTTTATAGAAATTCAATCATTTCCTCTATATTTTCCTGTTTGTTAGCATTTATAATATTCTCTAATTATCTTTGGTATTTCTGTGATATCAATTGTAATGTCTGTTCTTTTATTTTGCTGATTTGTTTCTTATCTCTTTTCTTGGTTAGTCAAGCTAGCAGTTTATCAATATTGGTTATATTTTTGAATAACATATCACTTCATTGACCTTTGTATTTCTTTCCTTAGTCTCTCTTTAGTTTTTCTCCGATCTTTATTATTTCTTTCATCCTGCAAATTTTGGGTTTGCTGTGTCCTTGCTTTTTCACTTCCTTGAGGTGCATTGTTAGATTGTTTATATGAAATCTTTCTGCTTTCTGGTGTAGATGTTTATTGCTATTGCCTACCTGTTCTTAATGTGTTTGCTGTATAGTATAGATTTTGATATGTCGTGTTTTCATTTTCACTTCTTTCAATAGTTAAAAACATATCCATCTTGAAAACCAAACACTGCATGTTCTCACTCATAGTGTGTGATAGATATACAGCTGTTGTTACCATGGTGATGGCCAGTGTCATGCAGAAGATTATGCCTTGCTATTCTCTTGCTCAGTGGAATTCTTGCAGGGAATCAGCAAAAAGGGAAAAGCAAAAAAGGTAGGAAATATAATGGTCACATTGAAAGTAAGTCATTAAACATTCCACAGGATATTGACCTTCATCTAGAAACAAAGTCAGATACAGAAGTGGATACTTTAGCATTGCATTATTTTCCAGAACACCAGTGACTGGAGGATTTCACAGTGGCTGCTACAGTTGTGTATCTAGTAACTGAAGTCTATTACAAGTTTATGAAGCCTACACAGGAAATGAATATCAGCTTAGTCTGGTGCCTGCTTGTTTTGTCTTTTGCAATCAAAGTTCTATTTTCATTAACTACACACTATATTAAAGTAGAATCAAAGCAATGGTAGTGTTGATTGTAACAGAAAATTATCTGGAATTTGGACTTGAAACAGGATTTACAAATTTTTCAGATAGTGTGAAGCAGTTTCTTGAAAAGCAAGGTTTAGAATCTCAGAGTCCTGTTTCAAAACTTACTTTCACATTTTTCCTGGCTATTTTCTGTTCACTCTTTGGGGCTTTCTTGACATTTCCTGGATTACGACTGGCTCAAATGCTTCTGGATGCCCTGAATTTGACAACAGAAAAAATTACACAAACATTACTTCATATCAGCTTCTTGGCACATTTATTTATGGTTTTGCTCTGGGTAAAACCAGTCACCAAAGACTACATTATGAACCCAACCTTGGGTGAAGAAAGTATCCCTTTAATGCCAGAAGCCACATTCGATACTCTGCGACTCTGGTTAATAATCCTGCTGTGTGCTTTGTGGTTGGCCATGATGTGTAGTCACCTGCAAGCTTATTTAAATTTAACCCAAAAATGTGTGGATCAGATGAAGAAAGAAGCAGGGTGAATAAGTACAGTTGAGCTACAGAAAATGGTGGCTTGAATCTTTTATTATCTTTGTGTCATTGCACTGCAGTATGTGGTGCCTCTGGTAATGCTATTTCACATAACTCTGCTTTTGGAAACACTAGGCAATCATTCCTGGGGTATTTATCCAGAATCTATCTCTACCTTACCAGTGGATAATAGTCTGCTCTACAATTTTGTTTACTCTGAATTACCGTCAGCTGAAAGGAAGATGAAAGTTACTGTTATACAAATAACAGTGACACTGAGCAGCTTAAAAATATTTTTACTCTTCTTCTTTTTTGAGGACTTCTGTCTTTTCTGACCTGGTGGATTGCTGCTTGCCTCTTTTCTACAAGCCCTTTTGGGCTTTTTTATCACCAATATCTGACTGTGGCATGAATCTCAGTTAACAAAAAAACATATCAAAATGACACTTTAAATTCAAATATTTGTGTCCTTAAAGGGCTGAGATGAAAACCAGAAGAAAGTAAATACAATGGGAAAAAAATCAGAATATCTTGTATTAAATGTTTCCTTTGTATTCTCAGGGTGAATTGATGTTATAATATTTAAAAGTACAAAATAGATTGTTAACTGTTACACTGTGGCATTGGAATTTTAACTCTCTGTATTTACTGGTATGAGAGGGCTATCTACAAGGGTAATATTTCTGATTACCTTGGTTGACAGAAACCTCCAGCAGTCTTTGAAACATCTCAAATGACTCTAGTTATTGATTGCTTTTAACGGTATTATGGTACTGTTGGTAGTCATAGTGGCTGTCTATAGAACAATCTTCAAACTGAGCCATGCTTTAGGGGAAGGAAAGGGGCTAAAGTCTCCCACAATTATTGTGTTGCAGTCGATTTCTCTCTTTAGATGTAGTAGTAGTTACTTTATGAATCTGGGTACTTCAGTGTTTGGTGAATATATATATTTAGAATTGTTATATTCTGTTGTTGGATTGATTAATGAGTTTCTTTTCTTTTTCTAACTTAAATTCTTGTTTGTGTGACATAAGTATAGCTACTTCTGCTTACTTTTGGTTTCTCATTGCATTAAATATCTTTTTTCGTGCTTTTACCTTCTCGTCTATATTTGTCTTAATAGATGAAGCGCATTTCTTGTAGGCAGCCTAGTCAGATCATGTTCTCTAAATTCATTCACACAGTTTATTATTTTAAGTGAATAATTTAATCCATTTACATTCAATGTTGTTATTGATGTCTAAGGTATTGTTTCTGTTATATTGTAAATTCCTTTCATATTCTTTGTTTCTCACTTTTTCTCTTATTTTGTCATTGCTCTTTGTTAGTTTTTTGTTGTGGCACCATGAGTCCTTGCTCTTCCTCATTTGCATCTTTGCTTTACCAATGGTTATTTACTTTTATGTGAGCATCACCAGCCACCATGACAATTTCCACACTGAAGCCAACTCTAATTTGAAGTTCCCACAGAAGATAAGGTGACTTTGGGCTAAGCAAGAACAGTGGACATCATGCCTGTCACACAACAGTTAAATGCTGGCAAACACAAAGAGTAAGGGAACATTATGGGAGAGGCATTTCAAGTTGAGAAAATCATTTTTTTCCCTGAGAACTGGGAAACACAAAACAAAGCAAACCACAGATCTATTCTTATATTTTATCAGAATACCTCAATCCATTTGAAAGAAGGTGGCACTGAGGACAGCACTAGATCATTGTCAGCTTCTTCCCAGTGTTTGAGATGGAGAGAGAAACATCCACACGCAGAGAGGCACCAGCTGACCATGGGCAACCACCTGCCCAGCTCACAGGCCCCCACTCCTGACCATGGACACCTGCCCAGCTCACAGGCCCCCTCTCCTGACCATGGATGGCTGCCCAGCTCACAGGACCCCACTCCTGACCATGGACACCTGCCCAGCTCACAGGCCCCCTCTCCTGACCATGGACACCTGCCCAGCTCACAGGCCCTCTCTCCTGACCATGGACACCTGCCCAGCTCACAGGCCCTCTCTCCTGACCATGGACACCTGCCCAGCTCACAGGCCCCCTCTCCTGACCATGGATGCCTGCCCAGCTCACAGGCCTCCTCTCCTGACCATGGATGCCTGCCCAGCTCACAGGCCCCCACTCCTGATCATGGACACCTGCCCAGCTCACAGGCCCCCTCTCCTGACCATGGACACCTGCCCAGCTCACAGGCCCCTCTCCTGACCATGGACACCTGCCCAGCTCACAGGCCCCTCTCCTGACCATGGACACCTGCCCAGCTCACAGGCCCCTCTCCTGACCATGGACACCTGCCCAGCTCACAGGCCCCTCTCCTGACCATGGACACCTGCCCAGCTCACAGGCCCCCACTCCTGACCATGGACACCTGCCCAGCTCACAGGCCTCCTCTCCTGACCATGGATGCCTGCCCAGCTCACAGGCCTCCTCTCCTGGCCATGGACACCTGCCCAGCTCACAGGCCCCTCTCCTGACCATGGACACCTGCCCAGCTCACAGGCCCCTCTCCTGACCATGGACACCTGCCCAGCTCACAGGCCCCTCTCCTGACCATGGACACCTGCCCAGCTCACAGGCCCCTCTCCTGACCATGGACACCTGCCCAGCTCACAGGCCCCTCTCCTGACCATGGACACCTGCCCAGCTCACAGGCCCCTCTCCTGACCATGGACACCTGCCCAGCTCACAGGCCCCTCTCCTGACCATGGACACCTGCCCAGCTCACAGGCCCCCTCTCCTGACCATGGACACCTGCCCAGCTCACAGGCCCCCTCTCCTGACCATGGATGCCTGCCCAGCTCACAGGCCCCCACTCCTGACCATGGACACCTGCCCAGCTCACAGGCCCCCTCTCCTGACCATGGATGCCTGCCCAGCTCACAGGCCTCCTCTCCTGACCATGGATGCCTGCCCAGCTCACAGGCCCCCACTCCTGATCATGGACACCTGCCCAGCTCACAGGCCCCCTCTCCTGACCATGGATGCCTGCCCAGCTCACAGGCCTCCTCTCCTGACCATGGGCACCCACCCGGCTCACAGGCCCCTCTGTGTTGCAGTCGATTTCTCTCTTTAGATGTAGAAATATTTGCTTTATGAATCTGGGTACTCCAGTGTTTGGTGAATATATATACTCAGAATTTTTATATTCTAACTTAAATTCTGGTTTGTGTGATATAAGTATAGACACTTCTGCTTACTTTTGGTTTCTTGTTGCATGAAATATGTTTTTTCATGCTTTTATTTTCTCGTCTATATTTGTCTTAATAGGTAAGGTGCATTTCTTGTAGGCAGCCTGTAGTCAGACCATGTTTTCTAAGTTCATTCACACAGTCTATTATCTTAAGTGAATAATACAATGCATTTACATTCAAGGTTGTCTTTGATATCTAAGGTAGTGTTTCTGTTATTGTCTTAACTGTTTTATATATTCTTTGTTCCTTACTATTTATCTGACTTTGTCATTGCTCTTTGTTAGTTTTTTTATAGTGGTACCATGAGTCCTTGTTTTTCCTTTTTTGTGTATTTGCTTTACCAATGGGTTTTTTACTTTTATGTGAGCATCACCAGCCACCATGACAATTTCCACACTGAAGCCAACTCTAATTTGAAGTTCCCACAGAAGATAAGGTGACTTTGGGCTAAGCAAGAACAGTTGACATCATGCCTGTCACACAACAGTTAAATGCTGGCAAACACAAAGAGTAAGGGAACATTATGGGAGAGGCATTTCAAGTTGAGAAAATCATTTTTTTCCCTGAGAACTGGGAAACACAAAACAAAGCAAACCACAGATCTATTCTTATATTTTATCAGAATACCTCAATCCATTTGAAAGAAGGTGGCACTGAGGACAGCACTAGATCATTGTCAGCTTCTTCCCAGTGTTTGAGATGGAGAGAGAAACATCCACACGCAGAGAGGCACCAGCTGACCATGGGCAACCACCTGCCCAGCTCACAGGCCCCCACTCCTGACCATGGACACCTGCCCAGCTCACAGGCCCCCTCTCCTGACCATGGATGGCTGCCCAGCTCACAGGCCTCCTCTCCTGGCCGTGGGCACCCACCCGGCTCACAGGGCCTGTCTCCTGACCATGGATGGCTGCCCAGCTCACAGGCCCCCACTCCTGACCATGGACACCTGCCCAGCTCACAGGCCCCCTCTCCTGACCATGGATGGCTGCCCAGCTCACAGGCCTCCTCTCCTGACCATGGATGGCTGCCCAGCTCACAGGCCTCCTCTCCTGACCATGGATGGCTGCCCAGCTCACAGGCCCCCTCTCCTGACCATGGATGCCTGCCCAGCTCACAGGCCCCCACTCCTGACCATGGACACCTGCCCAGCTCACAGGCCCCCTCTCCTGACCATGGATGGCTGCCCAGCTCACAGGCCTCCTCTCCTGACCATGGGCACCCACCCGGCTCACAGGGCCTGTCTCCTGACCATGGACACCTGCCCAGCTCACAGGCCCCCTCTCCTGACCATGGATGGCTGCCCAGCTCACAGGCCTCCTCTCCTGACCATGGATGGCTGCCCAGCTCACAGGCCCCCTCTCCTGACCATGGATGTCTGCCCAGCTCACAGGCCTCCTCTCCTGACCATGGATGGCTGCCCAGCTCACAGGCCTCCTCTCCTGACCATGGACACCTGCCCAGCTCACAGGCCCCCTCTCCTGACCATGGATGGCTGCCCAGCTCACAGGCCCCTCTCCTGACCATGGATGGCTGCCCAGCTCACAGGCCCCTCTCCTGACCATGGATGGCTGCCCAGCTCACAGGCCTCCTCTCCTGACCATGGATGGCTGCCCAGCTCACAGGCCCCTCTCCTGACCATGGATGGCTGCCCAGCTCACAGGCCCCTCTCCTGACCATGGATGGCTGCCCAGCTCACAGGCCCCCTCTCCTGACCATGGATGGCTGCCCAGCTCACAGGCCTCCTCTCCTGACCATGGATGGCTGCCCAGCTCACAGGCCCCTCTCCTGACCATGGACACCTGCCCAGCTCACAGGCCCCACTCCTGACCATGGACACCTGCCCAGCTCACAGGCCCCCTCTCCTGACCATGGATGGCTGCCCAGCTCACAGGCCTCCTCTCCTGACCATGGAAGCCGGCCCAGCTCACAGGCCCCTCTCCTGACCATGGATGGCTGCCCAGCTCACAGGCCCCTCTCCTGACCATGGATGGCTGCCCAGCTCACAGGCCCCTCTCCTGACCATGGATGGCTGCCCAGCTCACAGGCCCCACTCCTGACCATGGACACCTGCCCAGCTCACAGGCCCCCTCTCCTGACCATGGATGGCTGCCCAGCTCACAGGCCTCCTCTCCTGACCATGGATGGCTGCCCAGCTCACAGGCCCCTCTCCTGACCATGGATGGCTGCCCAGCTCACAGGCCCCTCTCCTGACCATGGATGGCTGCCCAGCTCACAGGCCTCCTCTCCTGACCATGGATGGCTGCCCAGCTCACAGGCCTCCTCTCCTGACCATGGATGGCTGCCCAGCTCACAGGCCCCACTCCTGACCATGGACACCTGCCCAGCTCACAGGCCCCCTCTCCTGACCATGGATGGCTGCCCAGCTCACAGGCCTCCTCTCCTGACCATGGACACCTGCCCAGCTCACAGGCCCCTCTCCTGACCATGGATGGCTGCCCAGCTCACAGGCCTCCTCTCCTGGCCATGGACACCTGCCCAGCTCACAGGCCCCTCTCCTGACCATGGACACCTGCCCAGCTCACAGGCCCCTCTCCTGACCATGGACACCTGCCCAGCTCACAGGCTCCCACTCCTGACCATGGACACCTGCCCAGCTCACAGGCCTCCTCTCCTGACCATGGATGGCTACCCAGCTCACAGGCCTCCTCTCCTGGCCATGGGCACCCACCCGGCTCACAGGCCCCCTCTCCTGATCATGGACACCTGCCCAGCTCACAGGCCCCTCTCCTGACCATGGACACCTGCCCAGCTCACAGGCTCCCACTCCTGACCATGGACACCTGCCCAGCTCACAGGCCCCCTCTCCTGACCATGGATGGCTGCCCAGCTCACAGGCCTCCTCTCCTGGCCATGGATGGCTGCCCAGCTCACAGGCCCCTCTCCTGACCATGGACACCTGCCCAGCTCACAGGCCCCTCTCCTGACCATGGATGGCTGCCCAGCTCACAGGCTGACTAAATATTGGTTTTATAAATGTGGGTGATCCAGCATTTTGTAAATATAAATTTGTAATATACATGCTCTTAATGAATTGACCCCTTTATTAATATATAATAATCCTTTTGCATTTTCTTAACTGTTTTTGACTTAAGGTATGATTTATCTGATATAAGTGTAGTTTCTCATTTTTGCTTTTAGTTTTCATTTGCATGGAATATCTTTTTCCACGCCTTTACAGGTAACGTGAGTTTCTTGGAAGCAGCATATAGCTCAAAAATGTTTCTAAATGTATTCAGCCAGTCTATATATTTTTAAATGAATATTTAATCCATTTACAATCAAGGTTTACATTGATATCTGTGGTTTTGTTCCTGTTATGTTGTTGTTTTCTAGTTAATTTATAAATTATTTGAATTTTTCATTTTCTTTGACTGTCGTTGTTTGGTGGAGTTCTGTAGTAGAGTCCTATGATTTGTTTCTCTTCCTCCTTCATGTAATTGCTTTACCAGTGAGTTTTACACTTTCATGTGTTTTCCTGGTTTTAAATGTTGTCCTTTTGCTTCCATGTTTAGGACTCAGTTGAGCATTTCTTGTAGGGCCAGTCTGGTGGTGACAAATTTCTTCAGAATTTACTTGTCTGGAAATACTTTATTTCTACTTTATTTATGAAATTTAGTCTTGCTGAATGTAGAATTCTTCACTGACTTTTTTTTTTCTTTCAGCGTTTTGAAAATGCCATCCCATTCTTTTCTGGCCTTTAAGGTTTCTGCTGAGAAGCCCACTTTTAGTCTGATGGGGTCTCCTTCCTAGGTGACTAGATGCACTTTTCTTCCTGATTTTAGAATCTTTGCTTTCATATTGATTTTAGACAGTCAGATTATAATGTGCTGTGGTGAAGTCCTTTTTGCATTTTCTTAACTGTTTTATATATTCTTTGTTCCTTACTATTTATCTGACTTTGTCATTGCTCTTTGTTAGTTTTTTATAGTGGTACCATGAGTTCTTGTTCTTCCTTTTTGTGTATTTGCTTTACCAATGGGTTTTTACTTTTATGTGTTTTCATGAAGGTTATCCTTTTGCTTCCAAGTTTAGAATTCATTTTGTAAATATAAATTTGTAATATACATGCTCTTAATGAATTGACCCCTTTATTAATATATAATAATCCTTTTGCATTTTCTTAACTGTTTTTGACTTAAGGTATGATTTATCTGATATAAGTGTAGTTTCTCATTTTTGCTTTTAGTTTTCATTTGCATGGAATATCTTTTTCCACGCCTTTACAGGTAACGTGAGTTTCTTGGAAGCAGCATATAGCTCAAAAATGTTTCTAAATGTATTCAGCCAGTCTATATATTTTTAAATGAATATTTAATCCATTTACAATCAAGGTTTACATTGATATCTGTGGTTTTGTTCCTGTTATGTTGTTGTTTTCTAGTTAATTTATAAATTATTTGAATTTTTCATTTTCTTTGACTGTCGTTGTTTGGTGGAGTTCTGTAGTAGAGTCCTATGATTTGTTTCTCTTCCTCCTTCGTGTGATTGCTTTACCAGTGAGTTTTATACTTTCATGTGTTTTCCTGGTTGTAAATATTGTCTTTTTACTTCCATGTTTAGGAATCAGTCGAGCATTTTTTGTAGGGCCAGTCTAGTGGTGACAAATTTCTTCAGGATTTGCTTGTCTGGAAAAGATTGATTTATACTTTATTTATGAAGTTCAGCCTTGCTGAATGTAGAATTCTTAGCTGACTTTATTTTTCCTTTCAACATTTTGAAAATGCCATCCCACTGTTTTCTGGCCTTTATGGTTTCTCCTGAGAAACCCACTGTTAGTCTGATGGGGTCTCCTTCATAGGTGAATAGATGCACTTTTCTTTCTGATTTTAGAATCTTTGCATTTACACCAATTTGAGACAGTCAGATTTTAATGTGCTGTGGTGAAGTCCTTTTTGCACTGCATTTGTTAGGGATCACTGAGCCTTCCATATCTGAATGTCTAAATATCTTGCTAAATGTGGAAAGATTTTATCTATTATTTCATTAATTAGGTTCTCTAGGCCTTTTGAATTCTCCTAACCTTGATAATACAATTCATAAATTGGTTTGCCCTATGTAGTCCCAAATGTCTCAGAGTTTCACTTATTTTAAAAATTCATTTTGCAAAATTTTGTCTTGATTATTTTAAAAGACCTATCTTCAAGTCATAGAATTTTTTTTCTTTTCCTTGGTATAGCCTATTTTTTAACGTTTTAAATGTGTTTTGTGTTTCCTCCAATAATTTTTTTTTACTTCAGAATTTCTGGTTTTTATTTTCTTTTCTAAGATAGCTATTTCCTTTCTCATTTGTACCTTGAATTGATTCTCTGACTTTCTTTTATTGGTTTTCAGATTTCCCTTGCATCTCACTGAGCTTCTTTAAACTTAATGTTTTGTATTTTTTAGGGGTTGATGAATACGTTATCATGATAATGGTGAGGGTTTCGTGGGTATACATGTGTCAAAACTTAGCCAAATTTTACACTATAATCAGGTGCAGTTTGTTGTATGGAAATTATACATCAAACAAAACGTTAAAATAGAGCCACAAACTCCTTTATATTTCTCTCAATATGAGATGGATTATAATTCTCTTCCCCTTGAGTGTGGATTGGCCATATATGTCAGTACAGAATAATATTTCTGTACTGCAAAAGACACTGATAAAAGAATGAAAAGAAAAGGCACAGAATGGGAGAAAATAATTGCAAAACACATAACTGATAAGAGACTGGTATCCAAATATGCAAAAAATAAAAAACACTTAAAACTCAAGAATAAAAAATAAACAACCCGGCCAGGTGCAGTGGCTCACACCTGTAATCCCAGCACTTTGAGAGGCCAAGGTGGGCAGATTGTCTGATGTCAAGAGTTCAAGACCTGACCAACAGGGTGAAACTCTGTCTCTACTAAAAATACAAAAATTAGTCGGGGTTGGTGGTGCGTGCTTTTAATCCAGCTACTTGGGAGCCTTAGGCAGGAAAATCACTTGAACCCTGAGGCAGAGGTTGCAGTGAACAGAGATCATGCCACTGCACTCCAGCCTGGGCAATAAGAGTGAAACTCCATCTTAAAAAAAATTCTTTTCTTGATGCAAGCCCCAGTTAAACACTCTAACAGGACTGATTAAAACCACAGCAGCTGCCTGACCTTTATGGAGTGTATGTCCTTGCCCTTATTCTCAGGAGGTATCCACACAGAGAAAAACTCAAGGCAGGGTCCCAGCCCAGTGCCCAGATGGCACCCATTGCAGAAGGCAGACATTCACCTGCAGAAAAAGGTCCCTCCTATGTTTATGATGGAGAGCGCCAAAGGAGAGAGACACGCAGGTTATGCTCAGCTGGTCTGCAAGTACGTCCTCATGGATAATTCCATAAAATTGTTTCTTAGGGCAAAGTTGTGCTGGGCTTGAGCTGGGTTCTGCCACTCAGTGTTATCAGAATTTATTCCTCCAGGCATGGAGATGAGTGGAAAGAAGAAGAGAAACACTAGGGGTTCAGGTTCCCAGATAACTGCCTATTTTAGACCCAAGTGCTTCTTTATTTCTTTTTTTTAATAAGTGTGTGTTGTGTATATTTAAAGTATATAACATGATGCAATGGGGTACAGATAGACAGTAAAAAGGTTACGATATTGAACCAAAGTACATATGCATTATCTCACCTAGTTACTCATTTTGTTTGTTTGATTTCATGACAAAGTGGCTGCATTAGTCTGTTTTGACACTGATATAAAGATAATAATTGAGACTGGGTAATTTATAAACAAAGGTTTTGTTGACTCACAGTTTTGCATGGCTGGTGAGGCCTCAGGAAACTTACAATCATGGTGAAAGCTCAAAAAATGTCCATCTTAACTATTAATTGATCCAGTGGTCATTTGGGATTATGTTATTTAATTTTCATGTATTGATATAATTTCCAAAGATCCTCTTGGTGTAGTTTTTACTTGTATTTTATGGTGGTTTGAGTTATTTTGCAATATATATTTTTTCAATTTGTTGTCATGTATAGCCTATTTTTTAACGTTTTAAATGTGTTTTGTGTATCCTCCAACAATTTTTTTTTTCCTTCAGAATTTCTGGTTTTTATTTCTTTTCTAAGATACCTATTTCCTTTCTCATTTGTACCTTGAATTGATTCTCTGACTTTCTTTTATTGGTTTTCAGATTTCCCTTGCATCTCACTGAGCTTCTTTAAACTTAATGTTTTGTATTTTTTAGGGGTTGATGAATATGTTTGTTATCATGATAATGGTGAGGGTTTCGTGGGTATACATGTGTCAAAACAGCCAAATTTTATACTATAAACAGGTGCAGTTTATTGTATGGAAATTATACATCAATCAAAACGTTAAAATAGAGCCACAAACTCCTTTATATTTCTCTCAATATGAGATGGATTATAATTCTCTTCCCCTTGAGTGTGGATTGGCCATATATGTCAGTACAGAATAATATTTCTGTACTGCAAAAGACACTGATAAAAGAGTAAAAAGAAAAGGCACAGAATGGGAGAAAATAATTGCAAAACACATAACTGATAAGAGACTGGTATCCAAATATGCGAAAAATAAAAAACACTTAAAACTCAAGAATAAAAAAATAAACAACCCAATTATAAAATGGCAAAGGATTCAAACAAATACAAATGTAAAAGTTGTAAGGCTTCACTAAAGAGCATAAAAGTATGGCAAATAAGCGTATGTAAAGATGTTCAGCATCATGTGTCATTAGGAAATAGAAATTTAAAATAACAATGACATACTGCTACACCCATATTAGAATGGCTAAAATCTAAAACACTGACTATGCTAACCCTAGCAAAGATGTAGAGTAACAAGAGCTCTCATTTATTGTTGGTGGAAATGTTTATACATTCTATTTATATATTCTATAGTTTTATATATTCTATAGTTTTATATATTCTATAGTTTTATATATTCTATAGTTTTATATATTCTATAGTTTTATATATTCTATAGTTTTATATATTCTATAGTTTTATATATTCTATAGTTTTATATATTCTATAGTTTTATACATTCTATTTATATATTCTATAGTTTTATATATTCTATTGGATAATTTAAATGTATTTTCCTTCTCATATTCTTCATATTCTTCCTATAATTATATTTGTATTTTTATACTTTGTCTTTATTTGGTGATATTCATTCTGCTCAATATTTTAGTTTACTAATCTTTTTATCATGTGAGTCTAACTTGATATTTAACCCAAATACTGTGTATTAAACGTATTCATTTTTGTTCAATTTATCTTTGGCTCCTTTCCAAATATGCTTGTTTAGTTTATAATTCCTTGATCTTTTCAAATCACTTTTAAAAATTTTCCATTTGATTACAATGGAAACTGCTCAGGGAAATAAAGTTGTGTCTGCCTTTCCCAACCCATACTAACTCACCGCTCCCATGTCACCCACACATTTAATCTCCTCTTTGTTTTCCTGAAAACCTGACAACCATGTGGTTTCTACTGTTAACCTTAAGATTTTTCACCTTCAGTGATGATGGCTTCAGTTGAGGGCCAGCCATTTCCTGTCCAGAGATCACTATGTATTCTCCCATGCCCAGAGCTCCGGAAACAACTATGACTAGAGACACAGAGAATGACTTACCCACTTAGGTAGAGAAGATTAAGGTTTCTTCCTCCTTCCCAGGAGATCTGGGACCTACACCACCACTGTGTTTATACTATAAACAGGTGCAGTTTATTGTATGGAAGTTATACATCAATCAAAACGTTAAAATAGAGCCACAAACTCCTTTATATTTCTCTCAATATGAGATGGATTATAATTCTCTTCCCCTTGAGTGTGGATTGGCCATATATGTCAGTACAGAATAATATTTCTGTACTGCAAAAGACACTGATAAAAGAATAAAAAGAAAAGGCACAGAATGGGAGAAAATAATTGCAAAACACATAACTGATAAGAGACTGGTATCCAAATATGCAAAAAATAAAAAACACTTAAAACTCAAGAATAAAAAATAAACAACCCGGCCAGGTGCAGTGGCTCACACCTGTAATCCCAGCACCTTGTGAGGCCGAGGCAGGTGGATCACGAGGTCAGGAGATGGAGACTATCTCCTAACTAACACGGTGAAACCCTGTCTCTACTAAAAATGGCTAACCCGATGAAACCTTGTCTCTACTAAAAATATATATATATAAAAAAATTAGCCAGATGTGGTGGCGGACGCATGTAGTCCCAGCTACTTGGGAGGCTGAGGCAGGACATGGTGTGAACCCGGGAGAGGGAGCTTGCGGTGAGCCAAGATTGCGCCACTGCAATCCAGCCTGGGCGGCAGAGCGAGACTCTGTCTCAAAAAATAAACAATAAAAAACACTTAAAACTCAAGAATTAAAAAATAAACAACCCAATTATAAAATGGCAAAGGATTCAAACAAATACAAATGTAAAAGTTGTAAGCCTTCACTAAAGAGCATAAAAGTATGGCAAATAAGCATATGTAAAGATGTTCAGCATCATGTGTCATTAGGAAATAGAAATTTAAAATAACAATGACATACTGCTACACCCATATTAGAATGGCTAAAATCTAAAACACTGACTATGCTAACCCTAGCAAAGATGTAGAGTAACAAGAGCTCTCATTTATTGTTGGTGGAAATGTTTATACATTCTATTTATATATTCTATAGTTTTATATATTCTATTGGATAATTTAAATGTATTTTCCTTCTCATATTCTTCCTATAATTATATTTGTATTTTTAGGTAAGGTGCATTTCTTGTAGGCAGCCTAGTCAGATCATGTTCTCTAAATTCATTCACACAGTTTATTATTTTAAGTGAATAATTTAATCCATTTACATTCAATGTTGTTATTGATGTCTAAGGTATTGTTTCTGTTATTGTCTTAACTGTTTTATATATTCTTTGTTCCTTACTATTTATCTGACTTTGTCATTGCTCTTTGTTAGTTTTTATAGTGGTACCATGAGTCCTTGTTCATTTCCTTTGATTTGCCAGTTGTTTTACCAATGGTTATTTACTTTTATGTGTTTTCATAAATGTTATCCTTTTGGTTCCAAGTTTATAATTCATTTTATAAATAATTCTCATCTTAATTTATTTGTTGACTCCATGGTCATTAATGTTGTTTAAATTTCATGTATTTGTATAGTTTCCAGACTTTCCCTTGGTATTGATTTCTAGTTTTACTCTACTGTGGTCTGAGAAGATACTTAATCTGATTTCAGTATTTTAAAATTTGTTGAGACTTATTTTGTGGCCTAAAATATGGTCTATCTTGAACAATAATCCATGTGCTGATTAGAAGGATGTATATTCTGCAGTTGTTGAGTAGAATGTTCTGTAAATATCTGTTAAGTCACTTGGAATAAAGTAGGTTTACACAGCTTTGAATTCTTTTTGGTTGGATAACCTAATGCTCTGAATTGAAGTCTCAAATTCTCCAAGATAATATTGTATTCCTTCCCAAACCTGAATATGAGATTGGGCCATCATTAATTTCTATAATTTGGGATGTTTAGGGCCTATTACTGGATTAATCATTTTTGGATGTAGGCTGGCCATACCAAAATTGATCCAAATTATGGGAAAACAAGCACAATTTTCAGTGTAAGTAGTGTCATCTCTTTGATAGTATAGAATCTGTTCTAGTTTTGTTTTGCATCTGTTATTCTGATTGGTCCAATTAACTGTAAAGGTGCCCTTAGGGGACCAATCAATGATGATGCCATAGGAATTATTTTGCAGTACCACAGCATGATCAGTAATGTAATCCTCCCAAATTAATATTTCTAAATTCTCTGACCATTGTTGAGATTGTTGTCACCTCTCTTTTTTGGGCTTAAACTGTTCCAATTGAACCAAACTCTGCCTCTCTCTTCTCCTCTGACTCAGCCTCATCATCTGTCTGAAAAGGCTCCAGTGCTGCATGCACCAATGACCAAACTGACCAAATAGGCAAAGGAATTTCCTTTCCCTCTCTATGTGCTTTTAAAAGTCCTTTCCAACTTTCTCCCAATCTTTTAATTTCAAAGTTCCTGTTCAGGGAACCAAGACAAAATTGTTCCACAGCATGAAACAAATCTGTAAGATTTTCTGTATCAACTGAACCACCACACTTCAAGAGCTGCCACAGAAAGCTCGAATATATGGCGTACTTACTTTCAGTTTGTCTCATTTGTGTCCCTGGCTTTGTCTGAGTGCCCCACTTACCTGCAGAGCTTAAAACTTTTTCATCCTTGAAGTCCTTGGTCTGTCAGTCCTCCATTTCACATGCTCGACCTTTCCTTCACTGGTACTTCAAGCCCCATGTTGGGGGCCAGAGTGTTGGGGTAAAGCCTCAACACCACGCATAGGTACCCAAAGTTCGATGGCAACAAAGGAACGAGAAGAGACAAGTTGAGAGTGAAAGGTGGGGAGCCAGGGGGCCAGTAAAAAATGTGGAGGCTGTAAAGGCTCAGAGCTGCTTTGGTCTTCACGCTATTAATTGAGTATAATCACTCAGATCTAAGAAGCAGATGTTCAGGGGTGAAAGGGGAAAAGGGAGACAATAAGCCATACATGTAATCTATAGCAGTGGCGGTTTAAGTGAATCTCCTTTGTGCTCAAACAGCATATCTTTAGTTAGCTGGTGGGAGCA
This sequence comes from Cercopithecus mona, assembly GCA_014849445.1. Taxonomy (NCBI): domain Eukaryota; kingdom Metazoa; phylum Chordata; class Mammalia; order Primates; family Cercopithecidae; genus Cercopithecus; species Cercopithecus mona. The sequence goes on from JABBCR010000472.1 coordinate 49,285, forward strand.
GGCTTAACTAGGAACCTGCACATCTAGCCACATTCCAATGCTTCAGAGGAGTGTCTTTCTCCTTGAGCACAGTGTTTATAGATAAGAGAGCAGGTTGTACTCAGAGCATGGGAACATAATGGCGATAAGAAGGCTTTCTTCCTCAGAGGCCTCTTATGGCTTTCCATAACTTACTGTCCCATATTTTTATGGCCAGTTTATGTAGGCACCCCACAAGCCTTTTCCCCAACATGCCCCCCTTTTTTCTTTTTTAAAACCACTATTGCTATTAAGGCTTGTTTGCCCTGCCTGGTCTTTCTCCAGAAGCGTCTTCCGCATCTGCAGACTAAAAGCAAACAGCATAAACAGATACACATTAAAGCAAAATTCGCAATAGTTGATTCTCCAGTGGTCTTAATCCACTTAAAAGGATTTACATTTGAAAGTTCATCAGCAGCTCCAGTGAGAACGTCAGTCCCAGGCGGGACAGTTACATGAGCCTGAGATGTTTCAAAAACCTGCTCCTTTATTTTGGCTATATCTAATGTTAAATTTCCATTCCTTCCAGATGACATCTAACTTTTTCCCATGATGTTCAGTAGCATTATATAAATGGGGAGTTATGCAGAAATCAGGAGCATTCCAATCACATTGCATTTGCAATCGATGCTCTAAGCTCATTATACCATCCCCCATCCAAATAACAGTCTATCTAAGATCATTTCTTTGATTTGCCAGTTGTTGGTCTATTTGGGTTTGAGATTTCCACAATTTTGAGGATTTCTTTTTACCAATAATCTACATATTCTGCAGTTTGAACAGAGGAGTGTAAAGCAATTCCAGTAGTCACAGCAGTAGCTGTGACTGCAATAAGGCCCATAATAACTGCTAGAAGGGTAAAAATCAATCTTTTTATTCTGGTAAAAACTCCCCTTAACATTTCTGTGATGATATGAATGGAAGGAGAGGCTTCCCAAGGTTTATTGAGAGAAACCAGCATCCAAACTCCTTCTCTGGACCTTACCAGCAACACAGATGTTTTCACACCAAACGTGGAATCAATACAGGTGAAAAGGTGACAGTTTTGACAAGTAATAGTTTGAGAATTAGGTTGAATATCAATATTTCCAACAATCAACATAAAAGGAGGTTTGACACAGCTTTGAATGGGTACTGTTTGGTTGGAAGAAAACCAATACACAAATTGAAGTCTCTCACCTTCTCCATTAAGATAATATTTTCCTTCCCAAACCCGAATATGAGATTGGGCCATCATTAATTTCTATAATTTGGGATGTTTAGGGCCTATTACTGGATTAATCATTTTTGGATGTAGGCTGGCCATACCAAAATTGATCCAAATTATGGGAAAACAAGCACAATTTTCAGTGTAAGTAGTGTCATCTCTTTGATAGTATAGAATCTGTTCTAGTTTTGTTTTGCATCTGTTATTCTGATTGGTACAATTAACTGTAAAGGTGCCCTTAGGGGACCAATCAATGATGATGCCATAGGAATTATTTTGCAGTACCACAGCATGATCAGTAATGTAATCCTCCCAAATTAATATTTCTAAATTCTCTGACCATTGTTGAGATTGTTGTCACCTCTCTTTTTTGGGCTTAAACTGTTCCAATTGAACCAAACTCTGCCTCTCTCTTCTCCTCTGACTCAGCCTCATCATCTGTCTGAAAAGGCTCCAGTGCTGCATGCACCAATGACCAAACTGACCAAATAGGCAAAGGAATTTCCTTTCCCTCTCTATGTGCTTTTTAAAAGTCCTTTCCAACTTTCTCCCAATCTTTTAATTTCAAAGTTCCCTGTTCAGGGAACCAAGGGCAAAATTGTTCCACAGCATGAAACAAATCTGTAAGATTTTCTGTATCAACTGAACCACCACACTTCAAGAGCTGCCACAGAAAGCTCGAATATATGGCGTACTTACTTTCAGTTTGTCTCATTTGTGTCCCTGGCTTTGTCTGAGTGCCCCACTTACCTGCAGAGCTTAAAACTTTTTCATCCTTGGAAGTCCTTGGTCTGTCAGTCCTCCATTTCACATGCTCGACCTTTCCTTCACTGGTACTTCAAGCCCCATGTTGGGGGCCAGAGTGTTGGGGTCCAGCCTCAACACCATGTATGGGTACCCAAGGTTTGGTGGTGACAAAGGAACGAAAAAAGACAAGTTAAGAGTGAAAGGTGGGGAGCCAGGGGGCCATTGCCAAATGTGGAGGCTGCAAAGGCTCAGAGCTCTAGTCTTCACACTATTTGTTGAGTACAGTCATTTAGATCTGAGAAGCAGATGTTCAAGGGTGAAACGGGAAAAGGGAGACAGCACGTCATACACGTAATCTGTAGCAGTGGCAGTCTAAGTGAACCTCCTTTGTGCTCAAACAGCATATCTTTAGTTAGCTGGTGGGAGCAGGCTTAACTAGGAGCCTGCATATCCAGCCACATTCCAGTGCTTCAGAGGAGTGTCTTTCTCCTTGAGCACAGGGTTTAAAAGAGAGCAGGTTGTACTCAGAGCATGGGAACATAATGGCGATAAGAAGGCTTTCCTCCTCAGAGGCCTCTTGTGGCTTTCCACAACTTATTGTCCATATTTTTAAGGTCAGTTTATGCAGGCACCCCATAAGCCTTTTTCCCAACACCTCCAATAAATTTTTTTCTTTCAGAATTTCTGGTTTTTCTTTTCTTTTCAAGATATCTCTTTCCTTTCTCATTTGTAACCTGAATTGATTTTCTGAGTTTCTTTTATTGGTTTTCAGATATCTCTTGCATCTAAGCTTCTTTACAATTAATGTTTTGTATTTTTTAGGGGATGATGAATATGTTTATTATCATGATAGTGGTGATGGTTTTATGAGTATACATGTGTCAAATGTTAACCAAATTTTATATTACAAACATGTACAATTTATTGTATGGCAATTATACATCAATCAGGATGTTAAAATAGCGCCACAAACTCTTTTCTGTTTCAGTAAGAGATGGATTTTAATTCTCTTCTCACTGAGTCTGGGTTGGCCTCAGTGCATCATTTGACCATTAGAATATAGCAGATACTGGGACTTCTGAACATAGGTCTTAAGAGGTCTTGCATCTTTGGCACAGCTGTCTGGGAACACTCTCTGAAAGCTCTGAGCTGCCACTTAAGAAGTCTGGCTACCTTGAGACTGTGATGCTAGAGAGGCCATGTGTAGATACTCCAGGTGAAGCTCCCAGATGAGCTCAGCCTTCTCCATCAAAGTGCCAGATATGTGAGTGACCAGCTCAGACCAGCCCAAATGTCATCTGAATACCACGGGGTAACCTTTGTTATGTGGCAAAAAATATATTATCACGTGGAAAAAATATATTACCCCAATTGAGCCCTGTTTGATTTCCTGACCTCTGAAATTGTGGGATATATTATAATGCAACATCTGTTATTTAAAGCCATTGGACAGTTTTGGGGCAGTTTATTATGCAGCAGTAGATAACAAGAAATGAAATTGGCACATGGAAGTCAGGAGTGCTTTTCTAACAAAAACATGTGGCCTTGACATTGGTACTGGGCAGTGGGCAGAAGCTGGAAGAGCCACGAAGAGACCGATAGTGAAAGGCTGAAGGACAATGATGAAAATGTTATTAGAGCTGGAGAACATATGACACATTACGTGGTGGTAAGAAGTTTTGTGAACCTGTTGACTTTAAATCAATCTTTTGGATATTTTCTCTGATATTTTGAGGATTTATTTTTTGGTTAAGATCTTTTGTTAAAGAATTATTATGTTCCTTTAGGGATGTCATATTTCCTTGCTTTCTTACATTTCTTGTGTCTGTACATTGATTTCTGTGCATCTGATATAAGTCACTTTTTATTTTTGAATTTACTTTCCTTGAGGGTGAGGATTTTTTTCCTGAAGATGTGACTCTAATGTTGGTTGGGTAGGGTTTTTTTTGGCTTTGCATTCAATCGTGAAATCTCTGTGTGATTTCTTTGGCTGTAAATATCATATCATTAGTGGTATCTGTGATTTCCTCAGTGTGTTACAGTGTGGTTATTGCTAGAGGCTACAGTGAAGTTGTGATGGCTACACTGAAATGCTGTGTGGGCTCATCTCTAGGTTTCAGTGGTAGCACTGGTGGACTAAGCTTATCTATCCTTTTGCCATAGGGTGACATATGCTATCACCTGTGTTAGTGACTCCCGGCAGGCCACCAGCAGCATAGCTTACTCAGATGCCAGTTGTAATTGTAGTGTACTGGGAAGGCAAATGGACTCAAACTTCTGGACAGCCAAAGTGGCATGGACAATGGAGGTAGCAGTGGTGGTGAAATGCTTTTCCAAGTCTCAAGTGCTCTTCTGAGTCCCAATTGTGTTGGCAATGGTTGCAATGGGCTGTGTAGGCCAGCCTCTAGGCTAGTTGGTGGCACTTGTAGGTAAAGGCCAGCAGAAGTGGTAGTAGTAGAGTGTTTCTGCCCACCCTCAGTGCCCCCCAAAGACACAATTGGTTGTCCTAGGTGGTGGATTACGTTGAAGAACCTCCCCAGGACCCTGGATCCTCCACTTTGTATCAAGGAAGGGCTGATGCTGGGTGGAGCTGAATTGCACTCAGGTTTCCCCACTGATGAGTACTTCCACAGATGTAATATGTAGGAGTGAGACAATCTCGGGGGACTGGTGAAATGCTTGGGTAAGGGCCAATTGTCACTGCTATGGGGTCCTGCCACAGGGAGGGTGGTGGTGGTCTCAGCAGCCACAGCTTTGACTGGTGGGTGGGGAACTTTTATCCCTCTCATACCTAGTCCTACTGGGGCTTGCTCCCTCCTCCCATCTGTCACAGAAAACCTAGCTATTCTGTCAGAACAGAGAAATTTATGCTGTTCTTTAGTTCAACCCTGGGTCACAGGAGCCCCTCCCCAGCTTAAGACCAAGCCACTGTGACAACTGTCACACTGCTCAAATCCTGGGGGTAATGCCCACTTTCAGTGCTGTTGGCTGCATTCCATGCCATGCTTGCTTCTCAGTCTTGGTTGTGTTAGCCCCCTCCCTGCTCATGCCCCAGTTCCGTGAGCAGCAGCTTGAGTTTCCTTAATGCCTAGGACTAGCAACCCTGGTAGCTAGGACCGTGAACACTGTTAAGATCGAGGATTAAGAATGGCATCTTGCTATAGCTGCTTAGCCTTTAGGAAGGGCGTGGAACCAGTGGCATGTTCCCTCCCTTCAGTAGTTCCTTCTCTCAGTCGCCTGACTGCTCCCTGTGCTAGATTCAGTGATTGGGAGGGTCAAAGTGCTCTCCTGTGATCTAGATTATATGATTCCCCAGTGAGAAAATGGACCACAGAAAAGCTGTTGCTTACTTTCTCCTGTATTATAGAGTCACTTCTGATTTCCAGTCAGTCTTGGGCACACAGTCTGCCTTTTTTTCCCCTTTCTAGTTTCTGAAGTTTCCTGTCACTTTTCTGTTGAACTCTTGTGTTCTCTCTTTGATAATGTTACTCAATGTATGATTGTCTATATGCTATTATGGTACTACATGGATGAGGCTGGCTTGAAATACTCCTAGTCAGTCATCTTTAAAAAATTGTATGATTTTGAATCATGCCACCTTGCTGAGCTCATGTATTAGTTCTGGTGAGTTTTTAAAAATTCCTTAGAAATTTTTTTTTTTTTTTTTTGAGATGGAGTCTCACTCTGTCACCCAGGCTGGAGTGCAGTGGTGCGATCCCAGCTCACTGCAAGCTCCGCCTCCCACGTTCACGCCATTCTCTTGCCTCAGCTTCCTGAGTAGCTGGGACTACAGGTGCCCACCACCATGTCTGGTTAATTTTTTGTATTTTTCGTAGAGACGGGGAGAAATTTTTATTTGCATGATAATGTCATCTGTAAAGTTTCCAATCCCCACGTGGAGGCCATTTATTTATTTTTGTTACATGATATCTTTGGCTAAGACCTCAAGTATAATGTTGAATAGAAGTGGTAGAAACAAACATTCTTGTCTTTTTCTGAAGTAATGTTCCCAAACCCAGGCTTTAACCATTACATGTGACATTAACTGCACATTTTATAGATGCCGTATAGCAGGCCTAGAAAGTTTTCTTGTATTTCTAGACTGCTTTTGGATTTTATTACAAATAAATTTTGGTTTTGTTAAATGTTCTTGTGTATATCAAATAACTCTTTTTTTGTATTTTGTTGTATTTCTGTGTTACACTGAGTAATTTTTGGATGTTTAGCCTAATTTGTATTTTTGAGATAACTCCTTTTGGTAATGGTTAAACTACTAAATAATTATAGAAATCAACTGTTCTGACATAAAACAAATAACTATAAAGAGTGTGGAATAGCTTTATTAGAAAGTTTGACTAGATACACAAATGAACAGCAATTATGAGCACTAAACAAGGTTTAAAGCTTGAAAAAGTATCAATAACTTGATAAAACCTTAAGTGTTATGGTAATATCTAAGTATTATGAAATGACAGACGAAAGTATCAAAGTATACCCAATAAGCAATATCTAATCACATGCGAATTTCCTCTAAGATTATTTTAAGTAACTATTGGAGTAAATAGAAAATTTAAACTGCGATTACCTTTATGGAGCCTGAGATTTGCTAAGAAAGCATTTTGACTGGAGGCAAAGAATCAAAAATTATTTGTTCACAGAAAAATCATGATTTTTGGCTATACACATATATTTTTAATTAAAGAGGAGGATTATTACTCAAGAAATTTGTACAAAATACAAACATACTTTTAAGTTTTAAAAAAATACGTATATTCTACTAATATTACCATGTAGCATATGAAGGTTATGGTATTCTAACTATAGAATCTTAAGACTTTTTTATGAGATACTGTTTTGCCAGAAAATATCTATGTGCAGTGTGGCTATATGATGTAGAACAAAAAAATTATATATATATATATACACATTTATATATACACATTGTGTGTGTGTGTATATATATATATATATATATATATTCCCAAGTATTATTTAATGCCGAGAACTGAAAATCTTCAAAAGTTTCAAAAATCCTCAACATGTCCGATGCAACTGATAGAAAAAATATTTCTGCAGGACCAGAAATAAACTAGAAAACTAGAAGCGTTTACAGGAGTAATAACACTGAAAAGCTGCTGCTCCCTTCAGGTCTTGGTTGATTGCAAGGACCTCAAACTTGTGTGGATTGCCCAATTTACCCCCTTGAAATAAACAAAGAAAAAGTACTGACTGAATTTATCCCAAATGTGAGAAGCAAATCATAAAATATAAAACACACAAGAAAATAAGCTACCAGTATAAATAATGTGAAAAAAATTATTTGTATAAATTTTAGTTATTTTAAATATACTTAAAATATTTAACTAAAGACAATGGGTAAAATAGAAAATTTTTTAAAATGATTTGAAAAGACTAAGAAATTGTAAACTAAACAAGCATATTTGGAAAGGAGCCAAAGAGAAATTTAAAAAATGAATAAGTTTAATACACAATATTTGGGTTAAATATTAAGTTAGACTCACATGATAAAAAGATTAGTAAACTGAAATATTGAGCAGAATGAATATCATCAAATAGAGACAAAGTATAAAAATACAAATATAATTATAGATATAGGAAGAATGAGAAGTAAAAATACATTTATATAATCCAATAGAATATATAAAACTATAGAATATAGAAATAGAATATATAAACATTTCCACCAGCAATAAATGACAGCTTTTGTTACTCTACATCCTCACTAGCAGTTAGTGTAGCCAGTGTTTTAGATTTTAGCTGTTCTAATATGGGTGTAGCAGTATGTCATTGTTATTTTAAATTTCAGTTTCCTAAGGACACATGATGCTGAGCATCTTTCCATATACTTATTTGTCATGCTTTTAAGCTCTTTAGTGAGACCTCACAACTTTTACATTCGTATTTGTTTGAATCCTTTGCCATTTTATAGTTGGGTTGTTTTTTATTCTTGAGTTTTAAATGTTTTTAATTTATTTATTTTTTTGCATATTTTGGATACCAGTCTCTTATCAGTTAAGTGTTTTGCAATTATTTTCTCCCATTCTGTGCCTTCTCCTTCTATTCTTTTAACAGTGTCTTTTGCAGTTCAGAAATGTTATTTTTAATATAGTTCATTTCAGTAGTTTTTGCTTTCATGGACCATGTTTTTGGTTGTTGGTGTATCAAATGAGCCAAACCCAAGGTAATTGAGATTCTGCTTTATGTTATCTTCTAAGAGTTTTGTAGTTTTCCCCTTTACATATGTCTATAATCCATTTTTAGTAATTTTTGTAAAAATTGCAAGGTCTGGGCTTAGGGGTTTTTTAAATTTTTTTTATTTTTCCTATTGCATGTGGATGTCCAGTTGTTCCAGTACCGTTTGTTGAAAAATTACCTTTTCTCAATTGAATTGCATTTCCTCTATTCTCAAAGATAAGCTGACTTATTTGTGTGGGTCAATTTCCGAGCTTTCTCTTTTGTTCCATTGATCTGTCTCTCTGTTCTTTTACCAGTACCACATTGCTTGATTACTATAGCTTTATAGGAGTTCTTGAAGCTGGGTAGTGTCACTTCTATAGCATTTCTTTTTAAATATTTTCTTTGCTATTCTGAGTCTTTTGTTTTTCAATATAAATTTTAGAATCAGTTTGTCAAAATTCACAAATTAACTTGCTGGAATTTTGAGTGGGGCTGCATTGAATATGTAGATAAAGTGGAGAACATTTTAACAATGCTGAATCTTTCTATTCTTAAACGTGGATTATCTCTTCCCTTACTTAGATCTTCTTTGATGTTTTTAATCACAGTTTTTTAGATTTCTTCATATATATCTTCTATTTATTTTATTAGATTTGTACCTAAATATTTCATTGCTATTTCACCTGAAATCCTCACAATCATTTTCTGTTGTCAGTGACTAGTCATAGGTCTTAAAATGCTACTCAATGAATATGATAAAATGTATACTGAAATGACATTTTTGATTAATTCAGTAATAAGACAAAACACAGAATAATTTTCTCATATAGATTACACTCAACTGAAAAGATTACTGTATATTTGTTTATACACTAACATCATTCTTATAAATAAAATAACACTAAAGTGATACATTATGATAAAGATTTTAAAAAGATATTTAAACAAACTTTTTTTTCAAATAACGTATTAGTTTCATGCAAAGTAGCTCCTAAACTTTTATAAATGGTTTGTTTCTTTTAGCATATTCCTTTTTTCTTCAGAGGTCTCTTTTAAGCCCATAGACTTTATAATCAGTCTTTTGTTTTGGGTTTATTTAATAGTAATATTTTCCCCACATTATTTGTGATTACACAGACACATTAGGCTTACAATATTTTGAATAGTCTAAGGTGAAAGCCAATGTAATGAGGATAAACTTGATCTGTGTTATCTGTCTCCTGAGGTGCCCAAGAACTTGATAGTCATTCCCAGCAGCTTCTGGTTGACATTTCTCAGAGTGAGAACTGAGGTGTACATTCAGATTCATGAGCTTTTATTGTATCAGGTAGAATGCAGTTCTCTTGTGCATTCTGACCCACCCATAGATGAGCTCTCTGTTTTTTTTATTTTAGACTATTACTTTCATGTCTGTACCATATTATTGCAAGTTTTATGATTTGTCATAGTGGACAGATTCATCAAATAAAAATATAGGACATAAAATTAACTCTAAAATTTAAATAAACAACAAATACTTTGGGGTGCACACATATTCTGTTGGCCATTATCAGTTGTTAGATTCTGTAGATAAATTTTCCAAAGAAATAATGGGAATATTTATACTTTAGTTATCAATTCTAATCCATGATATCATGCTGTTTTCTTGTCCTGCCTCAGCACCAATGCCCTGAAGAGCATTGTTGAAGACTCCATCTGATGATTCAGAGCAAGTATTTTTTAGTGTGTTATTGTTATTAGCAGAAAGAGGGACATAAAATACATGGGGTGAGCTGAATATATCTTAGGTAAGAGAGAAAAATATTCAAATTCTTATGTTATCTGATTATTTTTTATCTTTTTTGGTGTGTGGCTTATAATGTATTATATTAATAAAAGTATATAAACATGTAATTTACAAATAGTTGCCAATATTATTAATGTATGTTTAAGTATTGTATTACTGGTTTTGTCAAAAGAAAATGGGGATACGTAGGGAAAAGAAAGAGAGATCAGACTGTTACTGTGCCTATGTAGAAAAGGAAGACATAAGAAACTCCATTTTGCTTACCTGGCTAGTTGATGATACTCGATTGAGGTGTCTCCATCTTCATGGAGGTGCTTTTCTTTCCATCTCCAGTGGATTCATTGTAGAACTTTAAATGTCTAGTGAGTATCCAAACAGGAAGCTGATTTTCTCCTGGTGAAACACAAGCAAAACCTCTCCCCCATGTTATCACCTTCCCTATTTCCCATGTTTTATTTTTATTATCTTTCTAACAAATCAGTTTTCCTTCATTCCTTCATGTGGGCTGTTCCTTTTATCAGTAAGATGTTGTTCTGCAGAGGTAGAGGTCTGATTTCCATAAATGTTAAAAAAATTTTAAAATATAGAGTGCTAGATTAAGTTGCATCTGGGGAGTGTTACACTCCTTACTGTCTTTTCTTCTTCTTCTTCTTCTTTTTTTTTTTTGTTTAACCAATTGAGTTTTGAGGTTCTATTAGTTCTTTCAATTATGGCCTGTCCTTGGGAATTATAGGAATTCCTGATGTATGTGTAATTTTCCACTGATTTAATGGGAATATTTATACTTTAGTTATCAATTCTAATCCATGATATCATGCTGTTTTCTTGTCCTGCCTCAGCACCAATGCCCTGAAGAGCATTGTTGAAGACTCCATCTGATGATTCAGAGCAAGTATTTTTTAGTGTGTTATTGTTATTAGCAGAAAGAGGGACATAAAATACATGGGGTGAGCTGAATATATCTTAGGTAAGAGAGAAAAATATTCACAGTCTTATGTTATCTGATTATTTTTTATCTTTTTTGGTGTGTGGCTTATAATGTATTATATTAATAAAAGTATATAAACATGTAATTTACAAATAGTTGCCAATATTATTAATGTATGTTTAAGTATTGTATTACTGGTTTTGTCAAAAGAAAATGGGGATAAGTAGGGAAAAGAGAGATCAGACTGTTACTGTGCCTATGTAGAAAAGGAAGACATAAGAAACTCCATTTTGCTTACCTGGCTAGTTGATGATACTCGATTGAGGTGTCTCCATCTTCATGGAGGTGCTTTTCTTTCCATCTCCAGTGGATTCATTGTAGAACTTTAAATGTCTAGTGAGTATCCAAACAGGAAGCTGATTTTCTCCTGGTGAAACACAAGCAAAACCTCTCCCCCATGTTATCACCTTCCCTATTTCCCATGTTTTATTTTTATTATCTTTCTAACAAATCAGTTTTCCTTCATTCCTTCATGTGGGCTGTTCCTTTTATCAGTAAGATGTTGTTCTGCAGAGGTAGAGGTCTGATTTCCATAAATGTTAAAAAAATTTTAAAATATAGAGTGCTAGATTAAGTTGCATCTGGGGAGTGTTACACTCCTTACTGTCTTTTCTTCTTCTTCTTCTTCTTTTTTTTTTTTGTTTAACCAATTGAGTTTTGAGGTTCTATTAGTTCTTTCAATTATGGCCTGTCCTTGGGAATTATAGGGAATTCCTGATGTATGTGTAATTTTCCACTGATTTAAGAATTTTGAACCCTCAACATATAGAGACTATTAAGTTCTTAAGAGTATCCTGATGCTTTTCTTGATTCCATCATGACAGGAGAGCAAAATTTTGCTGAGGGTGCAGACAAATGCTGAAGAACTATCAGTTATTCGTTCTGGAAGTAACATAAATGTGTTTCTTTACTAACTTAAGCTTTTGGACAAAGATAAACAATAATTTTAACTACAAAATGTGTTTCTTCGAAACTCATAGTTATCAGTAGGTTGTAGAGCAATGTTATACAGTATAGTGATAATTGACAATGAAATATAACTGGACCCACTTTTATCTCAGAAGAAGCTGAGTCATTGTGGTAGTTTTTCATTTTTTTCTGTGTTGTAAAGCGACATCACTGGATTAAATAAATTTGATAACACAATGATGCCTACGTCCTGGCAAATAACATTAGTAGCTGCAAAATTGTTCAGTGAAATCATGCAAGGTGTTCTGATGTTGTGGATTTCCTGAGACAATTTGAGGAAAAGTATATTTTAAATTGGAGACCAAAGTATTTTTCAAGGCATAAGAGGGTATTCCTCTTATGTAGGATCTTAAATAGGATATCCAAAAAAAGGATCATGATGTGATCATTTTGATGTAACTTTATGGTTTTCATAAAGTTATTGCAAGTAGTGTTTAGTGTTTATCCTCTTGAAAAGTCAATGATAGACATCAGAAATATGCTGATGTGTTGAAAAGAATTTACATAAAGAATCTCTTATATGGAAACGAAACTGGGAAAGACCCAGGGCCATTTTTAGGTGGTATAGCTAAGAGGGTTTTGGTAAGCACAACAATGCCCTCCAAAGATGTTTACGTTCTACTTCTCAGATACTAGGAATATATTATATTTCATGGCAATGGGCATACAAAGTTACACATCAGATCAAGATTGCTAGTCTTCTGATGAAAAACGGGGATATTATGAATTATAATGGTGAGTTCAGTGTAGTAATTAGGGTCCAGAAATGTGAAAGAGATACAGAGAATGGAAAGTGTCAAAATGATGGCATCTTAGAAAGATTTTTTCAACTGCTTGCTTTGGTAATTTTCTCCATATTAGCTTAAAATTCTACCAAGTTCACATAAACTATACACATATAATTGGATAATTTTATATGTTAACAGCATCAATATAAAGTGAGAGAATATAAAACAAAAGTATAATGTCTAAAAGGGGAGACCCAGGTACAATTAGAGTATAGATAGTGTACATTTTATAAGGTCATAATTGTGGATGGCTTGGTGAGACAAATATTAAGACATGTATGTTTTAATAATAATTATTAAATTATTACATACACAATTTGGTGTAGAAAATAATGTAGAGGCTGAATGATCAAGAAGTCATATGAGATAGTCTAGGTTTATCAAGGGTAGGAGGATAATGTAAAAAATGAAGATGATTTGTGATGATATTGACTACTAAGTAATAAACACTGATGATATGAAGTCTTTCTTTCCCAGATATACAAAATAGATTTTCTCTTTGCCATTTGGAAGAACCCACTTTCCACTTAAGTTATCATTAAAAGATGCCTTTTATTTCCAAGCTGGCATTGGAGTCCACCAACACTGTCTTGTTTGTTTGGTTGGTTTTTTTTCCTCCACATTTTCACATTCTCTCTCAATATCAAGCCTAAGCCCCATGGCCTGATCACCTGTCACTTGGCCTTTATTCACATAGTGATGCTTCTCATAGTAATGTGTTTGTTGTGTCTGGATGTATTTGAGTCACTGCATTTTTGGAATGACTTCAAATATAAAATGTAATTCTACCTGAGCAGAGTGACAAGGGGCCTCTCCTTCTGTACCACCTGCCTCCTGAGTACTCTCCAGGCCATCACCATCAATCCTAGCACCTCCTGCTTGGCAAGAGTTAAACATAAATCCACAAATTACATTATCCATGTTTTCTTCTTTTTTTGGTTCCTCATTTTCCAGAAGTAACATAATCATGTACACAGTAGCTTTTTTCAAGTGACACAGACCAATCAACTCACAAATACTGACAAGTAAATACTGCTCATTTTCCTAGATAATCTCTATAATCAGGGGACTAATTTTTATTCTGGCATTTTCCCTGAATGTTTACTTTGTAGAAATTATGTTGCTCGCAATTGTGTGCATGGTGATACTCTTGTTTAACCATCAGAGGTGATCTCCGCACCTTCACAGCCCCAGCCTCTGCTCCAGTCCCTCCCCAGAGAAAAGGGCCACCCATACCATCCTGCTGCTGGTGAGTTGCTTTGTGATCATGGGCTCAGTGGACATCATTATTTTATCTTCCTTAACAATGTGGTAGGTTTTTAACACAGTTATCCTGGATATCCAAAGGCTCACGATCCATCTTTAGGCTTACGTTCGTTCTTTGGTACAGATCAATTTGTCCTTTTGTACAAATCAATTGATAAAGGTATAATCAATGTTCTGCAAAAATAAATTCAAAGAGACATCATTTTTAATAAGATCATAACAAAAAAATAATCCTCTGAAAACAGAGATTTTTCCTTCATCAGTTAAATTATTGAAGTAGCACAATACTTACTGACTTAAGTACAATGTGTAAAATTGTAATTTCATATCTAAATATTTTGAATTTGATGCTACCAAGAATTATTTGGTTTCTTTAGTTTAAAGTTCACCAGGTTTTGATATTCCCAAATCAAGTCTCTTACTCTTTAATTTTTACACACAAAAAGCATTTCTTTCTTCTTGAAGTGTACTCTTAAGAAGCTGCCATTCATAACCAAATCACTTAGTGTTTTTTCTTTTGAAAATATTTTATTCTTTTTTTGACTAAGGTATTTTAGCTAAGTATCTAATTCTTGGTTTAATGATAACTTTACTCACCTCTATTAGTATTCATTTCTCTGGCTGTGGCTCTACAAAGCTGTGTTCTCTCATCTTTGCAAGTTACGTATTTTTCTTTTGCTGATTTTTAGTGTTTTCCTCATTTTTGGTATTATGCAGATTAACTATGTTTTTTATGTATTATTTTTCTCTTTGTTGACACACTGAATTTCTGAATTCATGTTTTCAATTGTAGACACTTATAAATTACCAACTCTTTGACTATAGCTATTTATTTTAAAATGTATTTTAAGGAAACAGTTAATTTCTCATTCTTCTACCTCTACCCTTCAAATACGTATATTTATACTTGTGTTTTCCATTATGTTTTCTCTTTTTACTGTATTGGACTATAATAATTGTGCTAATTTTTGTTCACTAATCTCATCAGCTTAGATAAAACTTTAATTTTTAACCTATATGTTGATTATTACATTAATTGTATTTTTAAATATCTATCTTCTACACAGCTGTTTTCCAAATATAACTTCTTAAGCTTATAGCTTCTTGTTCTTTCCACGTTATTTTTTTCTTTTTTTATTGTATTGAATTTCTTCTGACACTTATTCTAGTAACTTATTTCTCTGTGTGCAATGTAAGTTATAATTTGGTTCTCAGATTTGAGATATCTGCAGTCAGTTTAAGGTGTTTTTTTTTTTTCATTTGTTTTATGGCAAGTCGGACAACCTGCATGGATTTGGCATCATTGTGTTCACCCATATCTAAGAGCAGCACTTGCTTCTTAGCTTGATGAGTTGTTTCTGGATTGTTTCTTTATTTTACTTATATACCTGGGAGATGTTCATATTTTCCCTTCAACTCTATTCAGCATTTTAAGAATTCTTATGACTTTCTGAGAATTTTAGCTCTCTTTATTAAATGTTTTTAATATGTATAATATTTTCCTAAAAAGCCCAAATATCAACAGTGCACACATGAGGAAAACTATATAAATCTATATAAAATAATATATATATTTATATATATAAAATATATATAAATACACATTTTGGTTGCAGACAATAGCATCTCATAAAAAATCCCAAGTTACTTCATTTAAAAGATAACTCTCCTCCAATATACTATGAGGTAACAAAAATTTGTAGTGTGTAACTTTTTAATACTAGAAAACTGATTTTACATTTTGCACAAATTTTTGAAATGAGTATTTCCCTGTTTTTCTATAGAATTAATATTGTCAAAATTGCTTATTTGAATTTAGGTTTTTGGTTTTCATCACATGCTTCCTCATTAACATTTCCCTCAATCCATAAATGCAATCTCAGTTTGAATCTTCCATTTAACCCAGAAGTTAATTTTTAAAACCTTAATAAAATTTGAATGTAGCTAGATATTATTGGTTGGCTACATATTAGTGAATAATTTCTATTACTTAAGAATGCTCAGAAAATATGATATGCTGAATTTCCACTGTCATAAATTCAATAACATATTTTAGGCCTAAACCTTTCCATTTCAAATCCTTGGGTCTGGTATTTAAAAATAATAGTTATCCTTTGATTTCTGGCCAAAAATGCTGCCCATTTATTTTTATTCCTAACTAGTCAGACTTTCTAACAAGTTTATTTAACATTATGTTTATTTGCTTGTTGTATACCAAAACCATTAATTTCTAGAATTTGAATGTCACCTAATATGAGCAAAAAAATGTGTCAGACACTAGGGAAGAAGGTGGATGGAGAAAGGGAAGATGTTGATCAGAAACTACCCAAATTTCATTTACAGAGGAGGAATAAGATTGAATGATCTAGTGCAAAAAATAATGAGTATGATTAATAATGTACTGTATATGTCAAAATTGCTAAAAGTAGATTTAAAAATTGATTTACACAATATTTTACATATTTATAAGGCACATGCAATATGTTTTTACATGTATAGAATTTGTAATCAAGTCAGGGTATCTGTGGTATCCATCACTTTGAGCATTTATCAATTCTATATGTCAGGAACATTTCAAGTTATCTCTTCTAGCAATGAAATATAAAATACCTTATAGTTAACTATGGCCAACCTACAGTGCAACTGAACACTAGATTTTCTTCCTTTCCAACTGTGGGTTTGTACTCATCTACGACCCTCTTTCCATCCCCTTTCTCACCTACACACTGTGCCAGGCCTCAGGAATATACTATTCTACTCTCTGTCTCTATAAAAATCATCTTTTTAGTTTCCACATATGAGAGAATGCATGCAAAGATTTTCTTTCTATGTCTGGCTTATTTCACGTAACTTAATGACCTCTGCTTCCATCCATGTTATTTATATGGCCCAACACTGTTCATAAATATATACACACACGTTTACCACATTACATTTGTCCAATTATTCATTGGTGGAAACTTTGATTTTATATAAATGTTATTGTGAATAGTGCTGCAATAAACACACAGTGGGGATATAATTTGAAGATTTGTTGATACGCCATACAAATTTTAAGATTGTTTTGTCTATTTCTGTGAAAAATGGCATTAATATTTTCATAGGGATTGCATTTAATCTGTAGCTTGCTTTGGGTAGTATGGTCATTTTGATGGTGTTAATTTTTTCAATCTATGAAGATGAGATGTCTTTCCATTTGTTTGTGTCCTTTAAAATTTCTTTCATCAGAGTTTTACAGTATTTTTGTAGATGTAATTCACCTTCTAGATTAAATGTATTCCCTAAATATTTTATTTTTTTAGCTATTGTAGATGAAATTACTTGTTGATTTTTCACTTAATTCATTATTAGTATATGGAAATGTTATGGATTTTTATGTGTTGGTTTTATATCTAAAACTGTACTGAACTTAGAGGTTTTCTTTGTTGAGTCTTTACGTTTTTCTAGATATAAGATCGTGACATCTACCAAAAAAAAAAAAAAAGACAATTTGACAATTTTCTTACGGACGAATATTACTTCTTTCTCTTACCTGATTGCTCTGGCTAGGACTTCCAGTACTATGATGAATAGTAGTGAAAATGGGTGTCCTTGTCTTGTTCCCGTGCTTAGAGGAAAGGCTGTGAGCTCTTCACCATTCAGCATACTATTAGTGGTGACTTTGTTATATATGACCTTTATCATGTTGAGTTGTTTCTTCTATGATATGCCTAGTTTGCTGAGAGTTTTTATTGTGAAGACCTGTTGAATTTTATCAAATGCTTTTTCTGCACTTTTGGAAATAATTATATAATTTTTGCCCTTCATTTTGTTGATGTGAAGTAAAACATGTATTGATTTGCATATGTTGAACCATCATTGCATCCCAGAGATAAATCCCACTTCATCATACTGTATTATTTTTTGATGTGCTATTGAATTTGGTTTTCTAGTTTTTTTTGAGTATTTTTGTATCTATGTATATCAGGAATATTGGCCTATAGTTCCTTTCAGTCTCGTGTTCTTGTCTGATTTTGATATAAAGGTAATGCTGGCCTAATATGAGTTAGAGAGAATTTCTTCCTTTTGACTTTAATGTTTTGATATGGTTTGAGGAGAACTGGTGTTAACTTTCTTTGAAAGTTTGGTAGAATTTGGCAGTGAAGCCATCCAGGCCTGGACTTTTCTTTGTTGGGAGACTTTTTATTACTGATTCAATCTCATTATTCATTATTGATCTACTCAGGTGTTCTATTTTTTCTTGATTTCAATCTTGGTAGGCTGCATTTGTCCAGGAATTTATTCATTTCCTCTAGGTTTTTCTAGTTCGTTAGTGTATAGTTGTTTATTATAATCTCTGATAATCTTTTGTATTTCTGTGATATCAGTTGTAATGGCTTTTTTATTTCAGATTTTATTTATTTGGATTTTCTCTTTATTGGTAGCCTAGCAAGTTGTCAATTTTGCTTATCTTTTGCAAATCCAATTTATGTGAAGTTGATTGTATTGTGTGTTTAGTTTGTATTTTGTTTAGTTCTGCTCTAATCTTTATTATTTTTCCTTCTATCGATTTTGGGTTTGGTTCATTTAAAACATTACATTCTTTATTAGAATGCTTTGTACTTTTAAAATTCAGAATTTTATATCCAGCCAAACTAAGTTTCATAAGTGAAGGAGAAATAAAATCCTTTACAGATAAGCAAATGCTTAGAGATTTTGTCACCACTAGGCCTGCCTTACAAGAGACCCTGAAGGAAGCACTAAACATGGAAAGGAACAACTGGTACCAGCCATTGCAAAAACATGCCAAAATGTAAAGACCATCAAGGCTAGGAAGAAACTGCATCAACTAACGAGCAAAATAACCAGTTAATATCATCATGGCAGGATCAAGTTCACACATAACAATCTTAACCTTAAATGTAAATGGACTAAATGCTCCAATTAAAAGACACAGACTGGCAAACTGGATAAAGAGTCAAGACCCATCAGTCTGCTGTATTCAGGAGACCCATCTCACACGCAGAGACATACATAGGCTCAAAATAAAGGGATGGAGGAAGATTTACCAAGCAAATGGAGAACAAAAAAAAGCGGGGGTTGCAATACTAGTCTCTGATAAAACAGACTTTAAACCATCAAAGATCAAAAGAGACAAAGAAGGCCATTACATAATGGTAAAGGGATCAATTCAACAGGAAGAGCTAACTATCCTAAATATATATGCACCCAATACAGGAGCACCCAGATTCATAAAGCAAGTCCTTAGAGACTTACAAAGAGACTTAGACTCCCATACAATAATAATGGGAGACTTCAACACTCCACTGTCAACATTAGACAGATCAACGAGACAGAAAGTTAACAAGGATATCCAGGAATTGAACTCATCTCTGCAGCAAGCAGACCTAATGAACATCTATAGAACTCTCCACCCCAAATCAACAGAATATACATTCTTCTCAGCACCACATCGTACTTCAAAATTGACCACGTAATTGGAAGTAAAGCACTCCTCAGCAAATGTACAAGAACAGAAATTATAACAAACTGTCTCTCAGACCACAGTGCAATCAAACTAGAACTCAGGACTAAGAAACTCAATCAAAACCGCTCAACTACATGGAAACTGAACAACCTGCTCCTGAATGACTACTGGGTACATAACGAAATGAAGGCAGAAATAAAGATGTTCTTTGAAACCAATGAGAACAAAGATACAACATACCAGAATCTCTGGGACACATTTAAAGCAGTGTGTAGAGGGAAATTTATAGCACTAAATGCCCACAAGAGAAAGCAGGAAAGATCTAAAATTGACACTCTAACATCGCAATTAAAAGAACTAGAGAAGCAAGAGCAAACACATTCGAAAGCTAGCAGAAGGCAAGAAATAACTAAGATCAGAGCAGAACTGAAGGAGATAGAAACACAAAAACCCTCCAAAAATCAATGAATCCAGGAGTTGGTTTTTGAAAAGATCAACAAAATTGACAGACCACTAGCAAGACTAATAAAGAAGAAAAAAGAGAAGAATCAAATATGCAATTAAAAATGATAAAGGGATATCACCACCGACCCCACAGAAATACAAACTACCATCAGAGAATACTATAAACACCTCTCATAAATAAACTGGAAAATCTAGAAGAAATGGATAATTTCCTGGACACTTACACTCTTCCAAGACTAAACCAGGAAGAAGTTGAATCCCTGAATAGACCAATAGCAGGCTCTGAAATTGAGGCAATAATTAATAGCCTACCAACCAAAAAAGTCCAGGACCAGATGGATTCACAGCTGAATTCTACCAGAGGTACAAGGAGGAGCTGGTACCATTCCTTCTGAAACTATTCAATCAATAGAAAAGAGAATCCTCCTAACTCATTTTATGAGGCCAACATCATCCTGATACCAAAGCCTGGCAGAGACACAACCAAAAAAGAGAATTTTAGACCAATATCCCTGAGGAACATCGATGCAAAAATCCTCAATAAAATACTGGCAAACCGGATTCAGCAGCACATCCAAAAGCTTATCCACCATGATCAAGTGGGCTTCATCCCTGGGATGCAAGGCTGGTTCAACATTCGCAAATCAATAAACATAATCCAGCATATAAACAGAACCAAAGACAAGAACCACATGATTATCTCAATAGATGCAGAAAAGGCTTTTGACAAAATTCAACAGCCCTTCATGCTAAAAACGCTCAAAAAATTCGGTATTGATGGAACGTACCTCAAAATAATAAGAGCTATTTATGACAAACCCACAGCCAATATCATACTGAATGGGCAAAAACTGGAAAAATTCCCTTTGAAAACTGGCACAAGACAGGGATGCCCTCTCTCACCACTCCTATTCAACATAGTGTTGGAAGTTCTGGCTAGGGCAATCAGGCAAGAGAAAGAAATCAAGGGGATTCAGTTAGGAAAAGAAGAAGTCAAATTGTCCCTGTTTGCAGATGACATGATTGTATATTTAGAAAACCCCATTGTCTCAGCCCCAAATCTCCTTAAGCTGATAAGCAACTTCAGCAAAGTCTCAGGATACAAAATTAATGTGCAAAAATCACAAGCATTCTTATACACCAGTAACAGACAAACAGAGAGCCAAATCATGAATGAACTTCCATTCACAATTACTTCAAAGAGAATAAAATACCTAGGAATCCAACTTACAAGGGATGTAAAGGACCTCTTCAAGGAGAACTACAAACCACTGCTCAGTGAAATAAAAGAGGACACAAACAAATGGAAGAACATACCATGCTCATGGATAGGAAGAATCAATATATCGTGAAAATGGCCATACTGCCCAAGGTAATTTATAGATTCAATGCCATCCCCATCAAGCTACCAATGAGCTTCTTCACAGAATTGGAAAAAACTGCTTTAAAGTTCATATGGAACCAAAAAGAGCCCGCATCTCCAAGACAATCCTAAGTCAAAAGAACAAAGCTGGAGGCATCATACCTGACTTCAAACTATACTACAAGGCTACAGTAACCAAAACAGCATGGTACTGGTACCAAAACAGAGATATAGACCAATGGAACAGAACAGAGTCCTCAGAAATAATACCACATTTTCTTAATCCAGTCTGTCACTGATGGACATTTGGGTTGATTCCAAGTCTTTGCTATTGTGAATAGTGCCGCAATAAACATACGTGTGCATGTGTCTTTATAGCAGCATGATTTATAATCCTTTGGGTATATACCCAATAATGGGAATGGCTGGGTCATATGGTACTTCTAGTTCTAGATCCTTGAGGAATCGCCATACTGTTTTCCATAATGGTTGAACTAGTTTACAATCCCACCAACAGTGTAAAAGTGTTCCTATTTCTCCACATCCTCTCCAGCACCTGTTGTTTCCTGACTTTTTAATGATTGCCATTCTAACTGGTGTGAGATGGTATCTCATTGTGGTTTTGATTTGCATTTCTGATGGCCAGTGATGATGAGCATTTTTTCATGTGTCTGTTGGCTGTATGAATGTCTTCTTTTGAGAAATGTCTGTTCATATCCTTTGCCCACTTTTTGATGGGGTTGTTTTTTTCTTGTAAATTTGTTTGAGTTCTTTGTAGGTTCTGGATATCAGCCCTTTGTCAGATGAGTAGATTGCAAAAATTTTCTCCCATTCTGTAGGTTGCCTGTTCACTCTGATGGTAGTTTCTTTTGCTGTGCAGAAGCTCTTTAGTTTAATTAGATCCCATTTGTCAATTTTGGCTTTTGTTGCTGTTGCTTTTGGTGTTTTAGACATGAAGTCCTTGCCCATGCCTATGTCCTCAATGGTATTACCTAGGTTATCTACTAGGGTTTTTATGGTATTAGGTCTAACATTTAAGTCTCTAATCCATCTTGAATTAATTTCCGTATAAGGAGTAAGGAAAGGATCCAGTTTCAGCTTTCTACTTATGGCTAGCCAGTTTTCCCAGCAAATAAATGGTGCATTGATAACATCTTATCAGGAAACAGGGTTCAAGAGCAGACAACCTGTCTGACCAAAATTTATTAAGCAGGAATTTTCCTCTTCCTAATAAGCCTGGGAGCGCTACAGGAGACAAGGATATATTTCATCCCTTTGGCTTCAACCGTTAAAGGTGGCACGCCTTAAAGGGGCCATCTAGAAGCCTACCTTCAGGGCACATTCTCTTTCTCGGGGATGTTCCTTGCTGAGAAAAAGAATTCAGCGATATTTCTCCTAATTGCTTTTGAAAGAGGAGAAATATGGCTCTGTTCTGTCTGGCTCACCAGCGGCCAGAAGTCTTATCTCTTTTGTTTCCTGAACATTGCTGTTATCCTGTTCTTTTTTCAAGATGCCCAGATTTCATATTGTTCAAACACACATGCTCTACAGTTTGTGCAGTTAACGCAATCATCACAGGGTCCTGAGGTGACATTCATCCTCCTCAGCTTACGAAGAAGATGACGGGATTAAGAGATTAAAGACAGGCATAGGAAATGACGAGGGTATTGATTAGGGAAGTGATAAGTGTCCATGAAATCTTCACAATTTATGTTTAGAGACTGCAGTAAAGACAGGCATAAGAAATTATAAAAGTGTTAATTTGGGGAACTAATAAATGTCCATGAAATCTTCACAATTTATGTTCTTCTGCCGCAGCTTCAGCTGGTCCCTCCGTTCAGGGTCCCTGACTTCCTGCAACACTTTCAGTCTTCTGTTCTTGTCTGATTTTGATATCAAGGTAATGCTGACCTAATAAGATGAGTTAGAGAGAATTTCTTCCCCTTCATTGTTTTGATATGGTTTGAGAACTGGTGTTAACTTTTCTTTGACAGTTTGGTAGAATTTGACAGTGAAGTCATCCAGGCCTGGACTTTTCTTTGTTGGGAGACTTTTTATTACTGACTCAATCTCATTACACATTATTTATCTACTCAGGTTTTCTATTTTTTTGTTGATTCAATTTTGGTAGGTTTGTCCAGGAATTTATTCATTTCCTCTAGGTTTTCTAGTTTGTTAGTATAGTTGTGCACTGTTTCTGCAGTATTCCATCAGTTTTGGTGCAATTGTGTTTTGATTTTTGTTTCAACAACTTTAAAAAATGTCTTTTTAAAATTTTTATCTTGACCCAATCGTCATTTCAGAGCATGTTGTTTAATTTCCATGTATTGGTACAGTTTCAAAAGTTTCTCATGTTATTGAAATCTCATTTTCATTGTGGCCTGAAAACATATTTGATATGGTTTTGATTAAAAATTTGTTGAGACTTGTGTCCTGACATATGATCTATCTTAGAGAATGTTTCATGTGCTTTTAAGAAAAATATGCATTCTGTCATTGTTGGATGAAGTGTTCTGTAAATGTCTGTTAGATCCATTTGGTCTAATTTTCAGTTTAAATCTAATGTTACTTAATATTCTGTCAAGATGATATGTATAATGATGAAAGTGTGGTACTGAAGTTTTCAACTATAATGTATTGAAGTCTATCTCTTTAGATCTAATAATATTTCCTTTATATATTTGGATGGTCTGGTGTTGGGTGCCCATATATTTAAAATTATTAAATTCTCTTGCTGAATTCATTCCTTTATCATTGCATACTGTCCTTCTTCTTTTACTGGTTTTGAATTAAAGTCTATCTTATGTTATATAAGTATAATTACTTCTACATGCTTTTGGTTTCTGTTCATAAGAAATTTTTTTCAAATCCTACTTTAGGGATGTCAGATATTTTTAGTTATCTTGTACTTTTCTGAAAATTGTAGCTGCCTGCCTCAAGACGTTTAAAAATATATATTTTCCCAAAAAGCGCAAACATCAATTCATTACTACTCATGAAAACATTTCACATGTATTTTTTTGTGGCACATCAGCATCTCTTGAGAAATCCCAAGTGGAACACACACCTATTCCCCAATATATCATAAGTTAAAAATAATTTATGGAGCATATTTTTATATTAAAAATCTAATTTTATGTTAGACACATTGCTGAAATAATAATACTCTACTACAAAGAATAATACCTATAGGTGGCCAGAAATTACTCTTTTTTCTATAGCATTAAGCTAATATTGGTAGAATTATTATTTCATATTAAGCTTTTTGACTGCAATCACAGTGTTTCCTTATTAGACTTTTCCTGAATCCATAAAAAAAAATTTTAATTTTTCACTTAATCCAGAAGTAAGAAGATCTTAATGAAATGTCCATGTGGCTAAATATTATTTGTTGCTTACACTTTATTTAATGGTTTCTATTGTCATTTTCAGTGGCCAAAATCTATGACCTGCTGAATTTCTGCCATTGTGAATTAAATGACGTATTTTAGACCTTAAGTTTTTCCATTTAATATACTTTGTCTGATATTTGATAATAATGTACATTCTCTCTTTATTGGTCAAAAAGGCTAACCATTTAATTATATGCCTTTAAGCTTTCTAATAAAGTTATTTAACATTATTTATCTATATTCATTTGTTGTATGCCAAGACAGTTGATTTTTTAATGAAAATTTTAATATAAACTAATATAAACAAAAACGTGCAAACTTTTTTTCCTCAAGGAATCTTTGGGCTATCAAGTTTAAATTCTAAGGTATTAAGCATATAAATAATACCTTAGAATGACACCTAAAATATTGTATATACTAAGTGATGGCAACTCTGTTTTACAAAATTGTCTTTTATCAAACAATTCTTCAAATATAATATTATTTTGTATTTTTATTAAAGTTTATTTTTGGCCTACCTAAAACTTGCTTAAAAAATAAGAGGTAGGCATATTCTGCCTTTATAAATTCTGAAGTGAAATGGCAGTTTCAATTTTCTTTAGATACAGTAACTTATTTTTGTCAAACAGTAAATAAAAGTTTTAAACAGCACAGTTGTAGTCATATTCTCCATCCTATAACACAGAAAATTTTAAGTCATTCATTAATTGGGCTACAGCTTTATTCTATATTATTGCTCCAGAGTGTTTGTTTGTCTATCTATTTGTTTGGTTTTTTTGAGATGGAATTTTGCTCTTGTTGCGCAGGCTGGAGTGCAGTGCTGCAATCTCGGCTCACAGCAACCTGCCCCTCCTGGGCTCAAGTGATTATCCTGCCTCAACCTCCTTAGTAGCTGGAATTACAGGTGTCTATCACCATGCCTGGCTAATTTTTTGTATTTTTAGTAGAGACAGGGTTTCACCATGTTGGCCAGGCTGGTCTCAAACTCCTGACCTCAGGTGATACCTCTGTCTTTGAAAGTGCTGGGATTACAGGCATTAGCCACTAAGCCCGGCCACTCCAGAGTTTTTCATGTCAACTGCCGAGAAAATTCATTTTACGGGCCAGTGTGGTGGTTCACACCTGTAATCCCAGCACTTTGGGAGACCAAGGTGGGTGAATCATCTGAGGTTGGGAGTTCGAGATCAGCCTGACCAATATACAGAAACCCCGTCTCTACTAAAAATACAAAATTAGCTGGGCCTGGTGGTACATGCATGTAATCCCAGCTACTGGGAGGCTGAGGCAGGAAAATCACTTGAACCCAGGAGGTGGAGGCTGCAGTGAGCCGAGATTGTGCCACTGCACTCCAGCCTAGGCAACAAGAGCGAAACTCTGCCTCTAAAAAACAACCAAAAAACAAAAACAAAATTTTTATGAATACTACAAAATAGAAATACACGTTTTGATAGGTACAAACTATAATACCTACAGAGGGCCAGAAATTACCATTTTTTCCATAGCATTAAGCTATATTGGCAGAATTATTTATTTGTATTAAGGTTTTTGGCTGCAATCACAATGTTTCCTCATTAGACTTTTCCTGAATCCATAAAAATAATACATTTGAATTTCTCACTGAATCTAGAAGTTAATGAAGAAGATCTTAATGAAATGACTATGTGGCTAAATATTGTTGCTTACACTTTAATGGTTTCTATTATCATTTTCAGTGGCCAAAATGTACGACCTGCTGGGTTTCTGCCATTATGAAGTAAAAGACATTTTTTCAACCTTAAGTTTTTCCATTTAATATACTTTGATATTTGAAAGTAATGTACAGTCTCTCTTTATTGGTCAAAGAGGCTGCCTATTTATTTATATGCCTTACTCAAGCTTTCTAATAAAGTTATATAACATTATTCATGTATATTTTTTGTTGTATGCCAAAGCAGTTGCTTTTTTTGAAAATTTTAATATAAACATATAAATAAAAATGTGTGAACTTTATTCTTTCCAAGGAATCTTTGGGTTATTAAATTTAAATTCTAAGGTATTAACCTTATAAATAATACCTTAGAATTATACCTAGCATATTGTATATGCTAAGTGCTGGCAACTCTTATTCACTAAATTGTCTTTTATTCAAACAATTATTCAAATACAGTATTATTTTGTATTTTTATTAAAATTTATTATTTGACCTTCCTCAATTTTGCTAAAAAATTGGAGGTAGGCATATTCCGCCTTTATAAATTCCAAAGTGAAATGGCAGTTTCACTAATTTCCTTTAGATACAGTAACTCATTTTTATCAAACAGTAAATACATGTTTTAAACAGCAGTTATATTCTCTATCCTATAACACTGAAAATTTTAAGTCATTCATTAACTGGGCTAAAGCCTTATTCTGCATCATTACTCCAGAGTTTTTTTGTTTTTCACTTGAGATGGAGTTTTACTCTTGTCACCCAGGCTGGAGTACAGTTGCATGATCTTGGCTCACTGCAACCTGCGCCTTCTGGGCTCAATTGATTCTCCTTCCTCAGCCTCCTGAGTAGCTGGAATTACAGGTGTCTATCACCATGCCTGGCTTTTTTTTTTTTTTTTTTTTTTTTTTTTTTTGTAGAGACTGGGTTTCACCATGTGGGGCAGGCTGCTCTAACTCCTGACCTTAGGTGATCCACTCACCTCAGTCTCCCAAAGTGCTGGGATTACAGGCATTAGCCACTAAGCCCGGCCACTCCAGAGTTTTTCATGTCAACTGCCGAGAAAATTCATTTTTACGGGGCCAGGTGTGGTGGTTCACACCTGTAATCCCAGCACTTTGGGAGACCAAGGTGGGTGAATCATCTGAGGTTGGGAGTTCGAGATCAGCCTGACCAATATACAGAAACCCCGTCTCTACTAAAAATACAAAATTAGCTGGGCCTGGTGGTACATGCATGTAATCCCAGCTACTCGGGAGGCTGAGGCAGGAAAATCACTTGAACCCAGGAGGTGGAGGCTGCAGTGAGCCGAGATTGTGCCACTGCACTCCAGCCTAGGCAACAAGAGCGAAACTCTGCCTCTAAAAAAAACAACCAAAAAACAAAAAACAAAATTTTTATGGAATACTACAAAATGGAAACAAATGTTTCGATAGGTACAAACTATAAAAGTTAACTAAAAATAGATTATATAGACATATATGAAGAAACAAAATTTATAAATAATTACATGTTAAGAGAATATTAATTAAAATGTTTTGACATAAAGCTCAGTGACAAATTGCTTAAATGGTAAATTACATCAGCTTTTAATGAAGAATTAATGCAAATTATATACAAAAACTCCCAGCAATATAAGAAAAGGTAACATTTCCCAATTCATCTATTAGTTAGTATTAGCATGATAAAAAAAAAATACAAAAAAATCACAAGTAAAAAAACCATGAACCAATATGTTATATGAATATAGACACATAAATTATCAAAACTACTAACAAACTGAATCCAAAAACATATAAAAAGGATTATATACTATGACAAAGTAAGATATTTTCAAAAATGCAATGTTGGCAAAATATTCAAAATTTAAAGTATTGCATAATATTACTTTAATAAAGGGGAAATGATTATTTTAACAGACATAGGAAAAGACTTAAGAAATCCAATATCAATTTGGAATAAGACTCACAGCTAACTACTAATATAGACATCTCAGTCCTGCTTAAAATCATCTATTAAAACCTAGAGCTAACATACATAATAGTAAAAGAATGAGAGCATTATTTATAAGCTTGGAAACAAGACAAGAATTTCGTATTAAACCAATTTAATCAACATTGTACTAGAGGTATTATCCAAAAAATTATACTAGAAAAATAAGCAAAATTATCCAGATTAGACAAAAAAAAAAATTTATTACACAATACATGCTCTTCTACATAAAAATGTGACAAATTCACTAAAAACTTAATAATTAAGTTAACACCAGAAGTACAAGACAAACATAAGTTCTTTACACTAAAATATTTTAAATGATGAAATAAAATATTTTAAATAATGAAATAAATTAAAGAAAAACTGAATAGATTGAGAGCCAGTCAATGTTTTGGGATAACAATATTTCGTATTTAGATAAAAATAACAAAAACATTTACAGATTCAATTCAAATTCCCAACTACCTTTTAAAATAGAAACTGACAAGCTCTTTGTAAAATATTAATGTCCAAAGAAAATCAAATATACACAACAAAATTTGAAAAATAATTCAATGGCTTATACTAAAAATATCCATTCTTATTACAATGTTACAGTAAACAAACAGTATAGTGCTATTATGAAGATAAATCTGGCCAGGCACAGTGGTTCATGCTTGTAATCCCAGCACTTTGGGAGGCCGAGGCGGGTTAATCATCTGAGGTCAGGAGTTCAAGACCAGCCTGGCCAACATGGTGAAACCTCTTCTCTACTAAAATGACAAAAAATTAGCTGGGCATGGTGGTGAACACCTATAATCCCAGTTACTCAGGAGGCTGAGGCAGGAGAATTGTTTGAACCTGGGAGGCAGAGGTTGGAGTGAGCTGAGATCATGCCACTGCACTCCAGCCTAGGCGACACAGCAAACTCCATCTCATAAAAAAAGTAAAAAATAAAAAAAAAAGATAAATCTAAGTACACGAGTAGAATAAAACTGAAGGTCCATTAATAATCATATTAATTTGGTAAGCTTATTTTGTCAAAGATGCCAAGACATTTCAATAGGAAATAGACATTTTTGGTGACTGGCAAGATGGCCGAATAGGAAAAGCTCCAGTCTGCAGTTCCCAGTAAGAGCAACGCAGAAGGCAGCTGCTTTCTGCATTTTTAACTGAGTTATCCGGCTCATCTCGTTGGGACTGGTTAGACAGTGGATACAGCCCACAGAGTGTGAGTCAAAGCAGGGTGGGGCATCACCTCACCCAGGAAGTGCAAGGGGTTGGGGAACTCCCTCCCCTAGCCAAGGGAAGCCCTGAGGAACTGTGCTGTGAGGAACGGTACACTCCAGCCCAGATAGCACACTTTTCCCACAGTCTTCACAACCCTCAGACCAGGAGAATCCCTCCAGTGCCTATACCACCAGAGCCCTAGGTTTCAACAACAAAACTGGGTGGCTGTTTGGGAAGACATTGAGCTAGCTGCAGGAGTATTTTTTCATCCCCCAGTGGCACCTGGAACACCAGCAAGACAGCACCGTTTATTCCCCTGGAAAGGGGGCTGAAGCCAGGAAGCTAAGTGATCTTTCTTAGCGGATCCCATCCCCACCCCACAAAGTCCAGGAAGCTAAGATCCACTGGCTTGAAATTCTCTCTGCCAGCACAGCAGTCTGAAGTCAACCTGGGATGCTCAAGCTTGGTGGGGAGAGGGGTATCTGTCATTACTGAGACTTGAGTAGGCGGTTTTCTCCTCACAGTATAAGCTGCCAGTAAGTTCGAACTGGGTGGAGGCCACTACAGCTTGGCAAAGCTGCTGTAGCCAGACTGCCTCTCTAGATTCCTCCTTTCTGGGCAGGGCATCTCTGAAAAAAAGGCAGCAGCCCCAGTCAGGGGCTTATAGGTCAACCTCCCATCTCCCTGGGACAGAGCACCTAGGGGACGGGAGGCTGTAGAAGCAACTTTAGCAGACTTAAACGTGCCTGTCTGCTGGCTCTGAAGGGAGCAGCTTATCTCCCAGCACAGCACTCGAGCTCTCCTTAAGGGATTCTCTGACTCCCATACCTCCTGACTGGGAGACACCTCCCAGTAAAGGTCAACGGACACCTCACACAGGAGACCTCTGGCAGGTGCCCCTCTGGGAAGCAGCTTCCAGAGGAAGGAACAGGCAGCAATTTTTGCTGTTCTGCAGCCTGTGCTGGTGACGCAGGCAAACAGGGTCTAAAGTGGACCTCCACTAAACTCCAGCAGACCTGCAGCAGAGGGGCCTGTTAGAAGGAAAACAAACAGAAAGGAATAGTATCAACATCAACCAAAAGAACATCCACACAGAAACTCCATGCAAAGCTCACCAACGTCAAAGACCAAAGAAAGCTAAATCCACGAAGATGAGGAAAAACAGCGCAAAAAGGCTGCAAATTCCAAAAACCAGAACGACTCTTCTCCTCCAAAAAAAACACAGCTCCTCACCAGCAAGGGAACAAAACTGGATAGAGAATGAGCTTGACAGACTGGCAGAAGGCTTCAGAAGGTGTGTAATAACAAACTCCTCTGAACTAAAGGAGGATGTTCTAACCCAATGCAAGGAAGCTTAGAACTTTGAAAAAAAAAGTTAGAATAATTGCTAACTAGAATAAACAGTTTAGAGACAAACATAAATGACTCCATCTTGCTCGGCGCTCCAATCACTCCGAGCTCTATCTTAAGCTAAACACCTTTTGCTCTGAGCTACATCTGCTCCAACTTAAACCTTCATAAGGACTTCATCTTGATCAGAGCTCTATCTGCTCTGAGCTCCATCTGCTCTGTGCTCCATCTTGCTCATAGCTCCATCTAATCCGAGCTCCACCTTGCTTGGAGCTCCATGTGATCTGAGATCCATCCTGCTCAGAGTTGCCTCTGCTCTAAGGTCCATATGGCTCCAGGCACCATCTGCTCTGAGCATCATCTACTCAAAACTAAACCTTGACCAGAGCACCATATTGCTTGGAGCTCCATCTCTCTGAGTTCTATCTCGGTCGAAGTGCTATCATGCTCAGAACTCCATCTGCTCCAAACTCTATCTCGCTCAGAGCTCCATCTGCTCTGAGTTCCATCTCGCTCAGAGCTCCATGTTTCTCAAAGTTCTATCTGCTCTGAGCTCCATCTTGCTTATAGCTCCATCTGCTCAGAGCTCCAATGCTCCGAGTTCCATCATACTCCAAGCAACATCTGCTCCAACCTCTGTCTTGCTTTGAGCTCCATCTGCTCTGAGCTCCATTTCACTCGGAGCTCAAATAACTGCAAGCTCCACATGCTCCAAGCTCCATCTTGCTCAGAGCACCGTCTTCTTAGAGCTCCAACTGCTCCAAGTTCCATCTTGCTCAGAGCTCTATCTACTCCGAGCTCCATCTGCTCCAAACTCTATCTCGCTCAGAGCTCCAATCACTTTGAGCTCCATCTTGCTTTTAATCACTTTGAGCTCCATCTTGCTCCAAGCTGTATCTACTCCAATCTCCATCTTGCTTGGAGCTCCATCTGCTCTGAGCTCCCTCTTGCTGAGCAGCATCTGCTCGGAGCTCTGTCTTGCTCTGAGCAACATCTGCTCCAAGCTCTATCTTGCTCAGACCTCCATCTGCTCTGAGCTCCATCTTGCTTGGAGGTCTAATCCCTTTGAGCTGCATCTTGCTCTGAGCACCATCTTCTCAGAGCACCGTCTGCTATCTTGCTCTGAGCACCATCTTCTCAGAGCACCATCTGCTCTGAGCTCTGTCTACTCAGAGCTCCATTTGATCCAAGCTCCATCTTGCTCAGAACTCCATCTGCTCCAAACTCTATCTCGCTCAGAGCTCCATCTCCTCGGAGTTCCATCTTGCTCAGACCTCCATCTTGCTCCAAGTTCCATCTGCTACGAGCTCCATCTTGCTTTTAATCACTTTGAGCTCCATCTGATCAGAGGTCCATCTTGCTCCAAGCTCCATCTTTCTCCAAGCTCCATCTGCTCCAACTTCCATCTTGCTTTTAGCTCCATCTGCTCTGAGCTCCGCCTTACTCGGAGCTCAAATAACTCCAAGTTCCATCTGCTCCAAGCTCCATCTTGCTCAGAGCACCATCTTCTTAGAGATCCAGCTACTCCAAGTTCCAACTTGTTGAAAGTTCTAACTGCTCCAAGTGTTATACCCTGCTAAGAGATCCAATCACTTTGAGGTCCATCATGCCTTTAACATCATCTTCAAGGTGGTCCATCTTGCTTGGAGCTCCATATGCTTTGAGCTCCATCTTGCTGAGTCACATCTGCTCAGAGCTCTGTTTTACTCTGAGCAACATCCAATCACTTCGAGGTCCATTTTGCCCCAAGCGCCATCTGCATGGAGCTACATCTTGCTCTGAGGACCATCTGCTCAGAGGACCAACTTCCTCAGACCTGCAATCACTTCGAGGTCCATTTTGCCCTGAATGCCATCTTCCCAGAGCTCCATCTTGCTCTGAGGATCATCTGTTTGGAGGTCCATCTTACTGTGAACAACATCTCTGTGCTCCATCTTGCTTGGAGCTCCATCTGTTCTGAGCTCCATCTTGCTTTTAATCACTTTGAGCTCCATCTTGCTGTGAGAACCATCTGCTCAGAGCACCATCTGCTCAGAGCTCTGTCTACTCAGAGCTCCATTTGCCCCAAGCTCCATCTTGCTCAGGGCTCCTATCACTCTGACCTCCATCCTGCTCTGAGGACCATCTGCTCCCAGCTCCATCTCCTCGGAGTTCCATCTTGCTCGGAGCTCCATCTTGCTCTGAGCTCCATCTTGCTGAGTCACATCTGCTCAGAGCTCTGTCTTGCTCTGAGCACAATCTGCTCCAAGCTCCATCTTGCTCAGACCTCCAATTACTCTGAGCACCATCCTGCTCTGAGCACCATCTGCTCCAACCTTCTTCTTTCTTGGAGCTCTAGTCACTCTGACCTCCATCTTGCTCTGAGCACCATTTTCTCAGAGCTCTGTCTACTCAGAGCTCCATCTTGCTCTGAGCACCATCTGCTCAGAGCTCCCGCTTGCTTGGAGCTCCATCTCTCTGAGTTCTATCTCGGTCGAAGTGCTATCATGCTCAGAACTCCATCTGCTCCAAACTCTATCTCGCTCAGAGCTCCATCTCCTCGGAGTTCCATCTTGCTCAGACCTCCATCTTGCTCCAAGTTCCATCTGCTACGAGCTCCCTCTTGCTTATAACTCCATGTGCTCAGAGCTCCAACTGCTCCGAGCTCCATCATACTCCAGGCAACATCTGCTCCAACTTCCATCTTGCTTTTAGCTCCATCTGCTCTGAGCTCCGCCTTACTCGGAGCTCAAATAACTCCAAGTTCCATCTGCTCCAAGCTCCATCTTGCTCAGAGCACCATCTTCTTAGAGATCCAGCTGCTCCAAGTTCCAACTTGTTGAAAGCTCTAACTGCTCCAAGTGTTATACCCTGCTAAGAGATCCAATCACTTTGAGGTCCATCATGCCTTTAACATCATCTTCAAGGTGGTCCATCTTGCTTGGAGCTCCATATGCTTTGAGCTCCATCTTGCTGAGTCACATCTGCTCAGAGCTCTGTTTTACTCTGAGCAACATCCAATCACTTCGAGCTCCATTTTGCCCCAAGCGCCATCTGCATGGAGCTACATCTTGCTCTGAGGACCATCTGCTCAGAGGACCAACTTCCTCAGACCTGCAATCACTTCGAGGTCCATTTTGCCCTGAATGCCATCTGCCCAGAGCTCCATCTTGCTCTGAGGATCATCTGTTTGGAGGTCCATCTTACTGTGAACAACATCTCTGTGCTCCATCTTGCTTGGAGCTCCATCTGTTCTGAGCTCCATCTTGCTTTTAATCACTTTGAGCTCCATCTTGCTCTGAGAACCATCTGCTCAGAGCACCATCTGCTCAGAGCTCTGTCTACTCAGAGCTCCATTTGCCCCAAGCTCCATCTTGCTCAGGGCTCCTATCACTCTGACCTCCATCCTGCTCTGAGGACCATCTGCTCCCAGCTCCATCTTGCTTGGAGATCCAATCCGTCTGAGGTCCATCTTGCCCTGAGCACCATCTGCTCAGATATCCATGTTCTTTGGAGCTCCAATCACTTTGAGCTCTGTCTTGCTCTGAGCTCCATCTTACTGTGACCAACATCTTCTCCAAGCTTCATCTTGCTCGGAGCTCTATCTGCTCTGAGCTCCAGCTTGCTCAGAGCTCCAATCGCTCAGAGCAACGTTCAGAGTGCCAATCACTCCGAGCTCCCTCTTGCTCTGAGCACCGTCTGCTGTGAGCTCCATCTTATACCAGCAACATCTGCTCCAAGTTCTATTTTGCTTGGAGCTCCTTCTTGCTCAGAGGTCTGTCTGATCTGAACTCCATCTTGTTCTGAGCTCCAATCACTCCAAGCTCCATCTTGCTCTGAGCGCCATCTCTTTGAGGCTGCATCTGCTCCAAGCTCCATCTTGCTTAGAGTGCCCATCACTCTGACCTCCAGTTGCTCTGAGCTCCAGCTTGTTTGGAGCTCCAATCACTCTGAGTTCCATCTTGCCCTGAGCACCATTTGCTCAGAAATCCATGTTCTTTGGAGCTCCAATCACTTTGAGCTCCATTTTGCCCTGAGCGCCATCTGCATTGAGCTACATCTTGCCCTGAGCACCATTTGCTCAGAAATCCATGTTCTTTGGAGCTCCAATCACTTTGAGGTCCATTTTGCCCTGAGCGCCATCTGCAGTGAGCTACATCTTGCTTGCTCTGAGGACCATCTGCTTAGAAAGCCATCTTCTTTGGAACTCCAATCACTTCGAGGTCCATTTTGCCCTGAGTGCCATCTGCACGGAGCTCCATCTTGCTCTGAGGACCATCTGCTCAGAGCTGCATCTTACTGTGAGCAACATCTCTGAGTCCCATCTTGCTTGGAGCTCCATCTTCTCTGAGCTTCAGCTTGCCAGGAGCTCCAATCACTCTGAGCTCCATCTGGCTCTGAGCACCATCTTCCTGGAGCGCCATCTTACTCTCTAAGCAACATCTTTTCTGAGCTCCATCTGCTCTGAGCTCCAGCTTGCTCAGCGCTCCAATCACTCTGAGCTCCATCTTGCTCTGAGCACCATCTGCTCCAACCTTCTTCTTTCTTGGAGCTCTAATCACTCTGACCTCCATCTTGCTCTGAGCACCATCTGACTGGAGCTCCATCTTACTGTGAGCAACATCTTCTCTGACCTCCATCTTGCTCAGAGCTCCATCTGCTCCGAGCTCTAGCTTGCTTGGAGTTCCAATCACTCTGAGCTCCATCTTACCCTAAGCACCATCTACTTAGAACTCCATCTTACTCTGAGCAACATCTGCTCTGAGTTCCATGTTGCTCAAAGCTCCATCTGCTCCAAGGTCCATTTTGCTCAGAGCTCTAATCACTCTGAGCTCCATCCTGCTGTAAGCACCAACTGCTCTGAGCTCTATCTAAAACTGAGCAACATCTGCACCAAGCTCCATCTTGCTTAGAGCTCCTTATTGCTCAGAGTTACATCTGCTCTGAGCACCATCTTCCTGGAGCGCCATCTTACTCTCTAAGCAACATCTTTTCTGAGCTCCATCTGCTCTGAGCTCCAGCTTGCTCAGCGCTCCAATCACTCTGAGCTCCATCTTGCTCTGAGCACCATCTGCTCGGAACTCCATTTTACTCTAAGCAACATCTTTTCCGAGCTCCACCTTGCTCACAGCTCCAATCACTCTGAGCTCCACCTTTCTCGGAGCACCACCTGCTCAGAGCTAAGCAACATGCTTTCTGAGCTCCATATGCTCCGAGCTCCAGCTTGCTTGGAGCTCCAATGACTCTGAGCTCCAACTTGCTCTGAACACCATCTGCTTGGAGCTCCATTTTACTCTAAGCAACATATTTTCCGAGCTCCAGTTTGCTCGCAGCTCCAATCACTCAGAGCTCCAATGGCTTCAGAACAATGTTTGGAGTGCCAGTCACTCTGAGCTCAATCTTGCTCTGAGCGTCACCTTCTCTTAGATCCATCTTACACTGAAAAACACCTGCTGCAAGTTCCATCTTGCTCGGAGCTCCTTCTTGCTCCAAGCTGTATCTACTCCAATCTCCATCTTGCTCAGAGCTCCATCTGCTCCAACTTCCATCTTGTTTGGAGCTCCAATCACTCCAAGCACTATCTTCCTGTGAGCATCATCTGCATAGACATTCATCTTACTCAGAGCTCAATCTAGTCAGAGATCCATCTACTCTGAGCTCCATCTTGCTGGGAATTCCAATCACTCCAAGCTCCATCTTGCTGGGAGCTCCAATCACTTCCAGCTCCAGTTTGCTCTGAGCACCAACTGGTCAGAGCTCATCTTACTCTGAGCAGCATGTGCTCTGAGCTCCACCTTGCTCGGAGCTGTAATCACTGTGGTCTCCATTTTGCTCTGAGCTCCAACTAAAACCGAGCAACATCTCCTCCAAACCCCATCTTGCTTAGAGCTCCTTTTTCACTCTATCTGCTCTAAGCTGCATCTTGCTCAGAGCTCCAATCGCTCAGAGCAATGTTCAGAGTGCCAATCACTCTGAGCTCCTTCTTGCTCTGAGCACCATCTGCTCTGAGTTTCATCTTACACCAGCAACATCTGCTCCAAGTTCCATCTTGATCGGAGCTCCTTCTTGCTCAAAGGTCTATCTGATCTGAGCTCCATCTGGTTCGGAGCCCCAATCACTCCAAGCTCCATCTTGCTCTGAGCACCATCTGCTTGAAGCTCCATCTGCTCCAAGCTCCATCTTCCTTAGAGCTCTCATCACTCTGAGCTCCAGTTGCTCTAAGCTCCATTTTTCTCAGAGTTCCAATCACTTCAAAATCCATCTTGCTCTGAGCATCCTCTGCTCAGATACCCATTTGCTCAGAGCTCCATCTTCTAGCTCCATCTTGCTGAGATCTCCAATCACTTCCAGTTCCATTTTGCTCTGAGCACCATCTGCTCGAAAGTCTATCTTACTGTGAGGGGCATGTTCTCTGAGCTCCATCTTGCTCTAAGCACCATCTGAAACCGAGCAACATTTCCTCCAAGCTCCATCTTGCTTAGAGCAACTACTTGCTCACAATTTCGTTTGCTCCAAGGTCCATCTTGCTCAGAGATCCATCTGCTCTGAGCTCCATCTTGCTGAGAGCTCCAATCACTTCCAGCTTCATTTTGCTCTGAGCACCATTTGCTCTGAGCAACCTGTTTTCTGAGGTACATCTTGCTTGGAGCTGCATCTGCTCCAAGCCCCATTCTGCTCGAAGTTCCAATCACTCTGAGCTTGATCTTGCCCCGAGCACCATCTGCTCAGAGCTCTAATCCTGCAGAGCAATGTTTTTAAGTTCCAATCATTCTGAGCTCCACGTTTCTCTAAGCTCCATCTTACACCTAGCAACATCTCCACGTTCCATCTTGTTTGGAGCTCCTTTTTGTTCAGAGCTCTATCTACTCCGAGTTCAATCTTCTCTGAGCTCTGTCTTGCTTGGACCTCTAATCATTCTGAGCTCCATCTTGCTCTGAGCACCATCTGCTCTGAGCTCCATCTAAAACTGAGCAACATCAGCTCTAAGCCCCATCTGCTCAGAGTTCCATTTGCTCTGAGCTCCATCTTGCCCAGAGCTCCAATTACTCCAACCTCCGTCTTGCTCTGAGCACTATCTGCTTGAACCTTCTTTTTCTTGGAGCTCCAGTCCTCTGAGCTCCATCTTGCTAAGAGCGCCAATCACTTCGAGCTCCATTTTGCTCTGAGCCCATCTACTCAGAGTTCCATCTTACTGTGAGCAACTTTTTCTCTGAGCCCCATGCTGCTCAGAGCTCCATCTGCCCCAAGCTTTAGCTTGCTGGGAATTCCAATCACTCCAAGCTCCATTTTGCTGGGAGCTCCAATCACTTCCAGCTCCAGTTTGCTCTGAGCACCAACTGGTCAGAGCTCATCTTACTCTGAGCAGCATGTGCTCTGAGCTCCACCTTGCTCGGAGCTGTAATCACTGTGGTCTCCATTTTGCTCTGAGCTCCAACTAAAACCGAGCAACATCTCCTCCAAACCCCATCTTGCTTAGAGCTCCTTTTTCACTCTATCTGCTCTAAGCTGCATCTTGCTCAGAGCTCCAATCGCTCAGAGCAATGTTCAGAGTGTCAATCACTCTGAGCTCCTTCTTGCTCTGAGCACCATCTGCTCTGAGTTCCATCTTACAGCAGCAACATCTGCTCCAAGTTCCATCTTGATTGGAGCTCCTTCTTGCTCAAAGGTCTATCTGATCTGAGCTCCATCTGGTTCGGAGCCCCAATCACTCCAAGCTCCATCTTGCTCTGAGCACCATCTGCTTGAAGCTCCATCTGCTCCACGCTCCATCTTGCTTAGAGCTCTCATCACTCTGAGCTCCAGTTGCTCTAAGCTCCATTTTTCTCAGAGTTCCAATCACTTCAAAATCCATCTTGCTCTGAGCATCCTCTGCTCAGACACCCATTTGCTTAGAGCTCCATTTTCTAGCTCCATCTTGCTGAGATCTCCAATCACTTCCAGTTCCGTTTTGCTCTGAACACCATCTGCTCGAAAGTCTATCTTACGGTGAGGGGCATGTTCTCTGAGCTCCATCTTGCTCTAAGCACCATCTGAAACCGAGCAACATTTCCTCCAAGCTCCATCTTGCTTAGAGCCACTACTTGCTCACAATTTCGTTTGCTCCAAGGTCTATCTTGCTCAGAGATCCATCTGCTCTGAGCTCCATCTTGCTGAGAGCTCCAATCACTTCCAGCTTCATTTTGCTCTGAGCACCATTTGCTCTGAGCAACCTGTTTTCTGAGGTACATCTTGCTTGGAGCTGCATCTGCTCCAAGCCCCATTCTGCTCGAAGCTCCCATCACTCCGAGCTTGATCTTGCTCCGAGCACCATCTGCTCAGAGCTCTAATCCTTCAGAGCAATGTTTTTAAGTTCCAATCATTCTGAGCTCCACGTTTCTCTAAGCTCCATCTTACACCTAGCAACATCTGCTCCACGTTCCATCTTGTTTGGAGCTCCTTTTTGTTCAGAGCTCTATCTACTCTGAGCTCAATCTTCTCTGAGCTCTGTCTTGCTTGGACCTCTAATCATTCTGAGCTCCATCTTGCTCTGAGCACCATCTGCTCTGAGCTCCATCTAAAACTGAGCAACATCAGCTCTAAGCCCCATCTGCTCAGAGTTTCATTTGCTCTGAGCCCCATCTTGCCCAGAGCTCCAATTACTCCAAGCTCCGTCTTGCTCTGAGTACTATCTGCTTGAACCTTCTTTTTTCTTGGAGCTCCAGTCCTCTGAGCTCCATCTTGCTAAGAGCGCCAATCACTTCGAGCTCCATTTTGCTCTGAGCCCATCTACTCAGAGTTCCATCTTACTGTGAGCAACGTTTTCTCTGAGCCCCATGCTGCTCAGAGCTCCATCTGCCCCAAGCTTTAGCTTGCTTGGAATTCCAATCACTCTGAGCTCCATCTTGCTCTGAGCATTATCTACTTGGAATTCATGTTACTCTGAGCAACATCTGCTCCAAGTTTCTCAAAGCTCTGTCTGCTCCAAGTTCCATCTTGCTCGGAACTCTAATCACTCTGAGCTCCAACCTGCTGTAAGCACCATCTGCTCTGAGCTCTATCTAAAACTGAGCAACATCTGCATCAAGCTCCATCTTGCTTAGAGCTCTTTATTGCTCAGAATTCCATCTGCTCTGAGCACCATCTTGCTCTGAGCTCCATCTTACACAAAGGAACATCAGCTCCAAGCTCCATCTTGCTTGGAGCTCCTTTTGGTCTGAGCTCTATCTGCTCTGAGCTCCAATCACTTCATGCTCCATCATGCTCTGAGCTCCATCTGCTCCAAGCTCCACCTTGCTCAGGGCTCCAATCACTCTGAGCTCCATCTTTGATTGGGCTCCATCTTGCTCTGAGCACCATCTGCTCTGAGCTCCATTTTTCTCTGAGACCATATGCTTGGAGCTCCATCTTACACTGAGCAACATCTGCTCTGAGCTTCATATTGCTCAGAGTTCCATCTTGCCTGGAGCTTCATCTGCTCTGAGCTCCATCATGCTTGGAGCTCATCTTGCTCACAAGTCCATCTTGCTTTGAGCACCATCTCCTCCACGTGTTTATTGCAGCACTATTACCAATAGGAAAGACATGAAACCAATATATATGCTTATCAATGATAGACTGGAAAAAGAAAATATGCTACACATATTCCATAGAATACTATGCAGCCATAAAACGGTATGAGATCAAGTCTTCTGCACGGACATGGATGAAGCTGGAAGCCATCGTCCTCAGCAAACTAACAGAGGAACAGAAAACCAAACATTTCATGTTCTCACCCATAAGTGGGAGCTGAACAATGAGAACACATTTTAATACTATTACATCCTCTGAAGATGCTCTCTGTTCCCTTAACAAAGGATATTTGTACTTTGTAATTTTTTCTCTCTAAAGGATTGTGGCTTCTCCTGTCTGTGCCAGTTTAGGGTACAGGTTGACTACCTCACCTTGAAATGACCCACTCCATGTCCACACTTGGTTGGTCACTCCTGTGAACTGCTTGTTCACAGACTCTTAACACCTGTGAGTCATATGAGGGGAAGTGACCTCACATAGTATTGTACCAGGAAAATTACCAACTGAAAGAATTACTGAAACAAAGTGTGTGTCTGGTTACTTCAAAGAATAAACAGGAGTCAGGTGAAGGTAATAACATCTTAAGGTGACGTCAGTAATATCTTAGATGACCAAGAATAATCCTGTGGGCCCCAAGAACATATTACAACATGGACTATGCCAGCAGAAATCTCACCCATCAGACAACAGCAAATGACGCTCTGGCTCAAATGTTAAATATCCTCTCTTGGTGTGTGAAAGCACATGACCAGCAGGAAGGAAAAACATCAGGGAGACAAAGGCTTTGCTACATATCTGTGGGCTTCAGTCTCCAGTGAGACACTCAGAGCCTACATCTCCTCTATTACCACTGCTGCTTTTATTGTACAGCACATTTCCATGTATGTTTCATTCTATTTTTTGAATTCTGTATTTCATTGTTCTCTCAGTCTAGTTATGAATCATCACACTTTCAATTTCCAAGTATTTACAATACATGAAATGAAAAGTTATTTTTTATATTCAGACTTTCATGGATATTTTTGTTTATTCTTCCTTGCAATACATTTTCTTATCTCCAGAGCATAATCAGATAGTGGCTATATTGGAGTAAAGCTCAATTTATCAGTTGATTAAAGAATCATTGATCTCTTCATACTGTTAAAAATACTTTTCTAAAATTGTGGTTTCATTATTTTTTATTTATACAAATCCATTTCATATTTTATACATTTTTACAGAAATTCTGATTTGGTTAAAGTTTTAAAATATACTATGCTACAGAATCCTGACAGTGTCTCTTTACATCTATGATGATGAACACATGGCATTCTCATGAACTCTATGAATGTGGCTAATAATATGAGTGGATTTCCTAATGCTGAATCTCACTTGCACTCCTGCCATAAAGGATGTCTGGTCATGCTATAATATACTAATATGCTGATACAACGGCTCCTAACATTTATAACTTTCACTTTTATATCCTTATGTCCTCTTTGTAGTAGTCTGTGTGCCTCAATCCAGTTAATGATCTTATATCCCCTCACATACTCTTCCAAAATTTTGGGGGTATAACTCTTATACCTGCTTTATAACTCTTACACAGTTTAAGTGACACTTGTTTACTGAACTTTTTTGGTGGGGGGATGGAGTCTCGCTCTCTTCCCCAGGTTGGAGTGCAATGGCATGATCTCGGCTCACTGCAACCTCTGCATCCCAAGTTGAAGCTATTCTCCTGCCTCAGTCTCCCAAGTAGCTGGGATTACAGGTGCATGCCACCACACCTGGCCAATTTTTGTATTTTTAGTAGATACAGGGTTTCACCGTGTTGACCAGGCTGGTCTCGAACTCCTGACCTCAAGTGATCTGCCCACCTTGGCCTCCCGAAGTGCTGGGACTACAGGCATGAGCCACTGTGCCCGGCCTACTGAATTCTTGTATACTGGAACTTATTTGTGTATAAGAGCTCTCTTTTTCTATTATTTCATTCACATTTACCCCTGTTGAGATAGAGATTTTAAACTGATGAACTACCCAACTGGTACTGGGTTCATAATATTGTTAATTAAAGTAAAAGTAGGTATTCTTTCAGAAAATCAAGGTGGAAAGCTAAAAAAAAAAAAATAGTATTAGTGGATTCCCTAATGCTGAACCTCACTTGCACTCCTGCCACAAAGGATGTCTGGTCATGCTACAATATCCTAATGTGTTGATACAATGGCTTCTAATATTTGTAAATTGTACTTTTACATTCATATGTCCTATTTGTCTGTGGTATTCTGCGTGTCTCAATCCAGTTAATGATCTTATATCACCCTTATATATCCTTCCAAAATTTTGGGGGTAATGTTTAACTGCTTTATAACTCTTACACAGTTTAAGTGACATTTGTTTACTGAACTTTTTTGGTGGGGGGATGGAGTCTCGCTCTCTTCCCCAGGTTGGAGTGCAATGGCATGATCTCGGCTCACTGCAACCTCTGCATCCCAAGTTGAAGCTATTCTCCTGCCTCAGTCTCCCAAGTAGCTGGGATTACAGGTGCATGCCACCACACCTGGCCAATTTTTGTATTTTTAGTAGATACAGGGTTTCACCGTGTTGACCAGGCTGGTCTCGAACTCCTGACCTCAAGTGATCTGCCCACCTTGGCCTCCCGAAGTGCTGGGACTACAGGTGCATGCCACCACACCTGGCCAATTTTTGTATTTTTAGTAGATACAGGGTTTCACCGTGTTGACCAGGCTGGTCTCGAACTCCTGACCTCAAGTGATCTGCCCACCTTGGCCTCCCGAAGTGCTGGGACTACAGGCATGAGCCACTGTGCCCGGCCTACTGAATTCTTGTATACTGGAACTTATTTGTGTATAAGAGCTCTCTTTTTCTATTATTTCATTCACATTTACCCCTGTTGAGATAGAGATTTTAAACTGATGAACTACCCAACTGGTACTGGGTTCATAATATTGTTAATTAAAGTAAAAGTAGGTATTCTTTCAGAAAATCAAGGTGGAAAGCTAAAAAAAAAAAAGGAAAAAGAAAAAGGAAAAACCCATAGACAATGCAACAGCTTGGCAATCTTTTTCACTGTTTTTAATTACACACAAAAGTCACCACTAATATATACATATGTGGGACTACAAAAAACATTGGATCTTATGGAGGGAAAAGAAAACAATAAACCAGAATAGAAGGTACCTCACAGACTGGAAGAAAACTATGGAAAATCCTGTCTTTGAAAGGGGTTGTTATAAAATATGTGCAGGAAACTAACACCACCATGTGGAGGAAAAACAAATACAGAAACAAAAACAAATGTTGAAGATAAATCTGGGCAAAGGACCTGAAAAGACATGTCTGAAAAGTAGATGTGAAACTGACTCACAGGTAAAAGAAAAGTTTCTCAAAAGCTCTAATCCTCACGAGAATGTCAAGGAAAACCACACTGAGATACCACTCCCATCCACATAGAATGAATGTTAAAGTTTGAAAAGGAAACTACTGGTATACACTTGCAGAAGGGGAAACTCTTCTCATACACTATTGGTGTGAATGTCAACTTGTACACACACTAGGAAAAACAGCTGGAAGTTCCTCAAACAAAGCAAAAACACCATTTCAT
Organism: Cercopithecus mona; assembly: GCA_014849445.1. NCBI lineage: Eukaryota > Metazoa > Chordata > Mammalia > Primates > Cercopithecidae > Cercopithecus > Cercopithecus mona. The sequence continues at coordinate 93,309 of JABBCR010000472.1, forward strand.
CTAGCCATCCCACCATGGGCTGTACATGCACAGCCAATGAAACTCCTATGTGGAAGAGATACCTGCCTTGCCCTGTGTACTGTAGTACTCACAATAGCCAAGATAGGAAATACCCCTACCTGTTCATCCATTGATGAAGGGATGAGGAAACTGCAGTATACATGCAGAACAGAATATTCTTCAACCATAGAAATGCAGCCATGTGGAAAAACCTGGGGGACATTATGTTAAATAAACGATTTTGAGCAAACTGGATAGCCACATGAAATACAGTGAAATGGGACAAAAATCAATGTAAATTACATTGAAGACCTAAACTCATTCTTGAAACCACTTACTTCCCTTAGGAAACATAGGGTGAATGTGTATTTTAGAAGACTAATCAATGCACACAAGTTGCAAAATGTAAAATATAAAAATAGAAAGAAAAGAAAAATTAGAGGAAAAAACCCATAGACAATGCAATAGCTTGGCAATCTTTTTCACTGTTTTTAATTACACACAAAAGTCACCACTAATATATACATATGTGGGACTACAAAAAACATTGGATCTTATGGAGGGAAAAGAAAACAATAAACCAGAATAGAAGGCACCTCACAGACTGGAAGAAAACTATGGAAAAATCCTGTCTTTGAAAGGGGTTGTTATAAAATATGTGCAGGAAACTAACACCACCATGTGGGGGGAAAACAAATACAGAAACAAAAACAAATGTCGAAGATAAATCTGGGCAAAGGACCTGAAAAGACATGTCTGAAAAGTAGATGTGAAACTGACTCACAGGTAAAAGAAAAGTTTCTCAAAAGCTCTAATCCTCACGAGAATGTCAAGGAAAACCACACTGAGATACCACTCCCATCCACATAGAATGAATGTTAAAGTTTGAAAAGGAAACCACTGGTATACACTTGCAGAAGGGGAAACTCTTCTCATACACTATTGGTGTGAATGTCAACTTGTACACACACTAGGAAAAACAGCTGGAAGTTCCTCAAAAAAAGCAAAAACACCATTTCATCTAGCCATTCCACCATGGGCTGTACATGCACAGCCCATGAAACTCCTATGTGGAAGAGATACCTGCCTTGCCCTGTGTACTGTAGTACTCACAATAGCCAAGATAGGAAATACCCCTACCTGTTCATCCATTGATGAAGGGATGAGGAAACTGCAGTATACATCCAGAACAGAATATTCTTCAACCATAGAAATGCGGCCATGTGGAAAAACCTGGGGGACATTATGTTAAATAAAATGAGCCAGACAGAGAAAGGCATATACTGCATAATCTCATGCATGTGGAATCTAAAACACTTGACCGCATAGAAGTACAAAGTTCAACAGTGGTTACCAGAGGCTGGGGAGAAAAGGGGGCCTAGGCAGGAATTGGTAATGGGTATGAGGTTACACTTAGAAAACTGAGATCAACCCTGCCCTTCTCTTCTATAGCAGAGTGACTAGGGTTAATATTGTAGCAAATTTTCCAAATAGCTGGAAAGGATTCTGAATATCCTCTCCACAGACAAATAATACCTAGAGGACTTCATAGATGCTAAATATTATGATTTGATCAATATGCTAGGTGTACCTATATCAAAATGGCCCCTGCATCCTCTAGTTATATACATATACTCTAGGGCAATTTCTTTAAAAAAATGTCAACGATGCTAAAATTCACATGGAACCATGAAACACCCTGAATTTCTAAAGCAATCCTGAAAATACAAAGTACGTGGGATGAATCACTGCCATCTATTTGAAATTATATTAAAAAGCTAGTTATCTAAAAACGAGATGATTGGCATTAACCAAGAAACCCAAACTAACAGACAGAATGAGGGAGCTCAAATCACAAACCCAAATTCCTGGGTAGAGTACACATTTTGTATAAGAACACCAAAAGACAGAACGAAGAAGGGAGAATCTGTTTAATTAATTAATTGAAAATTGGATATCCCTATGCAAAATAAAATAGGGCCCCTATTGTGTAACAGGCACAACAATCAACTCAAAATGAATTAGAGACTCATACACAGAACTTGAAAGCATCAAGTTCCTCCAATGGAAAGACAAACAATGTGGGTATATTTAGGTCAACATGGATCTGTGTTCACAGTGTGCCAAAACCAAACAAAAAACACAGGGGGAAACTCATGGGTGATGGATTAGTTTGGTCATAACTTTGATTTTCTTCATCCGTCACCTACATCACAGGAAACCAAGAAAACAGACACATGTGGGACTGCATCACACTCTAGAGTTTGTGCCCAAGCATATTAAAAAAAATCCATGAAGAAAATAAAAAATCATCCTGAAGTTTACAAGAAAGGTTTCAGCAAACATACATCTGATAAAAGGTTGCCTTCAAAATGCCTAAGCAACTAACACCACTTACTAGCAAAAACACAAAAATTAAACCTACAACTACCACTTCATCTAATAATTCTACTACTAAGGATACTTTCAGTGCAAAAGAAATCAGTCCATGTAAGAGATATCTGCCATCGTATGTGGACTGCATCACTATTCACAATTGCCAAGATAAAGAATAAACTTACCTGCCCATCCACAGGTGAAGGGATAAAGTAACTGTGGTGGATATACACAAATAGTCTTCAGCCAGTAAAGCAGAATGAAATTTCATCATTTGGAGCCATACTCTTGAACCTGGAGGACATCATGGCAAATGACCTAAACCAGGCAGAGAAAGGCATATACTGCATAATCTCATGCATGTGGAATCTAAAACACTTGACTGCATAGAAGTACAAAGTTCAACAGTGGTTACCAGAGGCTGGGGAGAAAAGGGGGCCTAGGCAGGAATTGGTAATGGGTATGAGGTTACACTTAGAAAACTGAGATCAACCCTGCCCTTCTCTTCTATAGCAGAGTGACTAGGGTTAATATTGTAGCAAATTTTCCAAATAGCTGGAAAGGATTCTGAATATCCTCTCCACAGACAAATAATACCTAGAGGACTTCATAGATGCTAAATATTATGATTTGATCAATATGCTAGGTGTACCTATATCAAAATGGCCCCTGCATCCTCTAGTTATATACATATACTCTAGGGCAATTTCTTTTAAAAAAAATGTCAACGATGCTAAAATTCACATGGAACCATGAAACACCCTTAATTTCTAAAGCAATCCTGAAAATACAAAGTACATGGGATAAATCACTGCCATCTATTTGAAATTATATTAAAAAGCTAGTTATCTAAACAAGAGATGACTGGCATTAACCAAGAAACCCAAACCAACAGACAGAATGAGGGAGCTCAAATCACAAACCCAAATTCCTGGGTAGAGTACACATTTTGTAAAAGAACACCAAAAGACAGAACGAAGAAGGGAGAATCTGTTTAATTAATTGCTTTGAAAATTGGATATCCCTATGCAAAATAAAATAGGGCCCCTATTGTGTAACAGGCACAACAATCAACTCAAAATGAATTAGAGACTCATACACAAAACTTGAAAGCATCAAGTTCCTCCAATGGAAAGACAAACAATGTGGGTATATTTAGGTCAACGTGGATCTGTGTTCACAGTGTGCCAAAACCAAACAAAAAACACAGGGGGAAACTCATGGGTGATGGATTAGTTTGGTCATAATTTTGATTTTCTTCATCCGTCACCTACATCACAGGAAACCAAGAAAACAGACACATGTGGGACTGCATCACACTCTAGAGTTTGTGCCCAAGCATATTAAAAAAAATCCATGAAGAAAATAAAAAATCATCCTGAAGTTTACAAGAAAGGTTTCAGCAAACATACATCTGATAAAAGGTTGCCTTCAAAATGCCTAAGCAACTAACACCACTTACTAGCAAAAACACAAAAATTATACTAAGGATACTTTCAGTGCAAAAGAAATCAGTCCATGTAAGAGCTATCTGCCATCGTATGTGGACTGCATCACTATTCGCAATTGCCAAGATAAAGAATAAACTTACCTGCCCATCCACAGGTGAAGGGATAAAGTAACTGTGGTGGATATACACAAATAGTCTTCAGCCAGTAAAGCAGAATGAAATTTCATCATTTGGAGCCATAATCTTGAACCTGGAGGACATCATGGCAAATGACCTAAACCAGGCAGAGAAAGAAAAACATTGCCACATCTCACTCATGTACAATCCAAAATAAAAGGCTTTATTGCATAGATCTAGTCGGCACAATAGTGGTTACCAGAGGTTGGAGGGAAGAGGGGGCATGGGAAGGGATCATAAATAGGTAAAAAGTTACACTTAGATGAGAGGAATAAATTGTTCCTCTCTGTTCCACAGCACAGTGACTACAGATTAACACAACATCATACCTTTTTCACAAAATCTGAAAAAGAAGATTCCAAATGTTTTCACGACAAAGAAATTAACAACTGTTTGTGATAATAGAAACTCTTGTAAATGCAAGCTTTCAAATGTTTCGCCACAAAGAAATTAACAACTGTTTGTGATAATACTCTAAATATCCTGATTTTATCATTCCTCTGTGTCTGCATTAACCAAAATGCCCCAATCTAACTCCCCACATTGTACACCTTTACTATATGGCCAACCTTTTAAAAAAATATGTAAACACACAATGCTAAAATTCATGTGGACCACAAAACAGCCTGAATTTCCAAAGCAATTCTGAGAAATCCAAACGACATTGGTTGTGTCACACTTCCCAATTTTAAATTTCATTGAAAAGCTAGGGACCCCCTTCCACACAGAGCAGTGGAACAGATTAGAGGATCCAGACATAAACTCACACGCCTAACACCATCTGATCTTCAACAAAATCCACAAAAATAAGCTTTGGAGAATGGACTTCCTCCTCTCAATAGATGGTGCTGGGATAAATGGCTAGCCAGTTGCAGAAGAAAAACAGTGGGGCCCTGTGTCTCACTGTGTACAGAAATTAACTCAAGTAAATGAAATATGTAAATGCAAGACCTCAAACTATGAAAAGCCTGCAAGGGAACCCAGGAAGTACCCTTCTTGACAGAGGATTTGGCACAGCATGAATATGCCTAAGTCCCCAAAAGCAAGATTAACTAAAACAATTATTGACAAGTGGGGCCTAATATACAAAAGAGTGGCTGCACAGCAGAAGAGATTAACAACAGAGTAAATAGACAGCTTACATAATGGGAGAAAATGTTCCCACGTATGCATCTGATGAAGTCTAATATCCAGGATCTACCTCAAACATGTTAAGCAAATAAATCAGCAAAACAAAAACTCAATGAAGAAAGTGCAAGAGGCGTGAAAACACACATCTCAAAAGAAGGTTTACAGCAACCAACAGACAGGATAACATTTTTCTAACTTAGTAATCATCAGAGAAATACAAGCAAAAGGCCCATGAGATAGTATTTCACACCAGTCAGAATGGCAGTTATGACAGTCCACAAGAATGACTGCCAGTGAGGCAGAGGAGGAGAGGAATGCTGGTCTGCTGTTGGTGGAAATGCAAACTACTTTGGACACCATGGAAAGCAATGTGGGGATTTCTCAAATGACTTTCTTGACATCACTAATACAAAAATGCCCAAGAAAACCACACTAAGATTCTGTCTCATTCCACTCAGAATGACTACTACCAAAAACAAACAAAACACAAATTTTTGAAGGTGACAGCCAGTGTAGACTTACAGAAGGGTAACCTCTTAAACACAATTGGTGGGGATGTAAATTAGTATACACACTATGAGAAACAGCTAGAGGTTCCTGAAAAAATTCACAGCACAACTACCATGTCAGCAAGCAGCCCCCACCACTGGTTCCACATTTGAAGCAGCTGAAATTCCTAGGTTGAAGAGAGCTATCTGCCTTCCCATGGGTACCAAAGCACTCGTAACTGTGACCAAGGTACAAAACGAACCTATCTTTCCATATGCGGCTGCTGGAATGAAGAAACTGCCATATAGATACACTACAGAATATGTTTCAGCCATAAAGCTTTGGGAAATCCCGCCATCAGCAGCCACATGAAGAAATCTGGAGAACATCAGATCCAATGAATGAGCCTGGTAGAGAAAGTTCCATGCCACGTGATCTCAGACACGTATACTGAAAAAAGCTTTATCTCCTAGAAGTAGAAAGTTCAATAGGGATGACCAGAGGCTGCTGGGGAGGTGGAGGCGGTCTGGGGAGGAATCAGTAATGGGTACAAAGTTACTCTCCGATGACAGTAATCAATTCTGGTCTTCTATTCCATAGCAAGATGACTAGCCTTAACACAAATGTATCATATATTTCAAAGTCGCTAGAAGAAAAAATTCTGAATGTTGTCATCACTCAAAAAATAATAACTATATGAGGTGAAGAGATGCTAAATAACCTGATTTTATCATTACTCAACATATACATGTATCAAAATCTTCCTGGTACCCTCTAGTTATATACATTTAGCATATGGCAGATAGTAAGGGGAACATCACACACCAGGGCCTACTGTGGGGAAGGGGGGAGGGATAGCATTAGGAGATATACTTAATGTAAATAACGAGTTAATGGGTGCAGCACACCAACATGGCACATGTATACATATGTAACAAACCTGCACGTTGTGCACATGTACCCTAGAACTTAAAGTATAATAATAAAACAAAAAGAAATATTTAAAAAATGCCAAAATTTATGTGGAAATGTGAAACACCAAGAATTTCCAAAGCTATCCATGAGAAATACAAACCATATGGGATGCATCACATTCCCTGAGTTCTAATTAAGTGAAAATCCCTAGTTAACCAACTAATATGTAACTGGCATACACAGAGAAACAGACCAGTGAGCAAAATGAGGGCGCTCAATAATAAACACAAATTTATAAAGAGTGAACACATTTTTCAAAACACCACCAAAATGACACAATGGGGAAGGGTTCCAAAACTAGATACTCATTTTCAAAATAATAATACTGGACTCTTATGGTACTAAATACACAATAATCAACTCAAAAGAATTAAAGATTATACACAAAACTTGCAACCATAAAGTTCCTATGAAGACAATCTCAGGTGTGTGTATATTTAGAGCAACTTGGATGTATGCTCATGGTTTGCAAAAAGTAACAAAAACACAAGGGAAAAAATCATTGACAGTGGACAGTTTTGGTAGGGATTATGTTTTTCCTTGATTAGTAACCAACAGCATAGCTAATCAAGAAACTGTACACATGTGGGACCACACCAAACTGAAAAGTTTTTGCCCAACAAAGGAAACAATGGACACAATGAAAAAGCATACTGAAAAATACAAGAGAAGTAGTTTGGGCAAACATATCTTGGATAAGGGGTTATTTTTGAAAACGTACAATTCAGTAATACTACCAGCTGGCACAAAACAAACAAAACACAAATTTTTGAAGGTGACAGCCAGTGTACACTTACAGAAGGGTAACCTCTTAAACACAATTGGTGGGGATGTAAATTAGTATACACACTATGAGAAACAGCTAGAGGTTCCTGAAAAAATTCACAGCACAACTACCATGTCAGCAAGCAGCCCCCACCACTGGTTCCACATTTGAAGCAGCTGAAATTCCTAGGTTGAAGAGAGCTATCTGCCTTCCCATGGGTAACAAAGCACTCGTAACTGTCACCAAGGTACAAAACAAACCTATCTTTCCATATGCTGCTACTGGAGTGAAGAAACTGCCATATAGATACACTACAGAATATGTTTCAGCCATAAAGCTTTGGGAAATCCTGCCATCAGCAGCCACATGAAGAAATCTGGAGAACATCAGATCCAATGAATGAGCCTGGTAGAGAAAGTTCCATGCCACGTGATCTCAGGCACGTATACTGAAAAAAGCTTTATCTCCTAGAAGTAGAAAGTTCAATAGGGATGACCAGAGGCTGCTGGGGAGGTGGAGGCGGTCCGGGGAGGAATCAGTAATGGGTACAAAGTTACTCTCCGATTAGAGTAATCAATTCTGGTCTTCTATTCCATAGCAAGATGACTAGCCTTAACACAAATGTATCATATATTTCAAAGTAGCTAGAAGAAAAGATTCTGAATGTTGTCACCACTCAAAAAATAATAACTATATGAGGTGAAGAGATGCTAAATAACCTGATTTTATCATTACTCAACATATACATGTATCAAAATCTTCCTGGTACCCTCTAGTTATATACATTTAGCATATGGCAGATAGTAAGGCGAACATCACACACCAGGACCTATTGTGGGGAACGGGGGAGGGATAGCATTAGGAGATATACTTAATGTAAATGATGAGTTAATGGGTGCAGCACACCAACATGGCACATGTATACATATGTAACAAACCTGCACGTTGTGCACATGTACCCTAGAACTTAAAGTATAATAATAAAACAAAAAGAAATATTTTAAAAATGCCAAAATTTATGTGGAAATGTGAAACACCAAGAATTTCCAAAGCTATCCATGAGAAATACAAACCATATGGGATGCATCACATTCCCTGAGTTCTAATTAAGTGAAAATCCCTAGCTAACCAACTCATATGTAACTGGCATACACGGAGAAACAGACCAGTGAGCAAAATGAGGGCGCTCAATAATAAACACAAATTTCTAAAGAGTGAACACATTTTTCAAAACACCACCAAAATGACACAATGGGGAAGGGTTCCAAAACTAGATATTCATTTTCAAAATAATAATACTGGACTCTTATGGTACTAAATACACAATAATCAACTCAAAAGAATTAAAGATTATACACAAAACTTGCAACCATAAAGTTCCTATGAAGACAATCTCAGGTGTGTGTATATTTAGGGCAACTTGGATATATGCTCATGGTTTGCAAAAAGTAACAAAAATACAAGGGAAAAAATCATTGACAGTGGACAGTTTTGGTAGGGATTATGTTTTTCCTTGATTAGTAACCAACAGCATAGCTAATCAAGAAATTGTACACATGTGGGACCACACCAAACTGAAAAGTTTTTGCCCAACAAAGGAAACAATGGACACAATGAAAAAGCATACTGAAAAATACAAGAGACGTAGTTTGGGCAAACATATCTTGGATAAGGGGTTATTTTTGAAAACGTACAAGTCAGTAATACTACCAGCTGGCACAAAACAAACAAACAAACATAAAAATAACCAGACCAAAATTGGGCAAATAATCTGAGAAGATATTTGCACAAAGACAGGAAACTGACCCAACATTTACAAAAATGTGGTTAACATTACTACTCATGATAAAAATGTAGATCAAAACCACACTCAGATCTTATCTCACTCCAACTAGAAGGAACATTACGAAAATATTAAAATATTTAAAAAGACAATTCCTGGTATCAATTTCCAGAAAGGGGAACTGTTTGTGGAAATGTAAATTAGTACTAACACTATAAAAAAAAAGTTGGGGGCCCTGCAAAGAATAGAAAAAAAAAAAGAAATTCCATACCATCTAGCATTCCCACTACTGGGTATACGTTCAACCTACCTGTTCATCCACAGATAAAGGGATCAAGAAGCTCTTGTATACATACATGAGGGAATATTCTTGGCCATCAAAATAATGAAACAGTGTCATTTAGAGCACTCCAGACGAACCTGGAAAACATTATGTTAAATGTAATGAGTTAGGCCTAGAAAGACAAACACTGCATGATCCCACTCACGTGAAATCTTAAGATGTTTATCTTAAAGAAGTAGAAAGCACAATATTGGTTATCAGAGTCTGGAGCTAGAGGGGGAATGGGGAAGGATTGGTTATGCAAACAAAGCTATCTTAACATTAAAGGAATAAATCTGAATGTTCTCCTCAGCCCCGGTGACTGGAGTTAACAATATTATATTTTTCTAAAGAGCAAGAAGGGATAATTTTGAATGTTCTCTCCACACAAAAATAACACCTGTGTGAGGGAATAGAGCTCCCAAGTACCCTGATTTGATCATTACCCCATCTATATGTATGAAAATGTACCCCTAATTATAGACCTTTATGTTGTGAAAAAAAGTTAACAGAAATAAATACATATTGCTAAACATCACAGGGAGCCACAAAGGCAATGAATATCTAAAGGAACCCTGAGAAATACAAACCATATGGGATGCATCACATTCTCTGAGCTCTAATTATTAGAAAATCCCTGGTTAACCAACCCATATGTTACTGGCATACACAGGGAAACACAGACTAGTGAGAAAAATGAGGATGCTCAAGAATCAACACAAAATTCTACAGAGTGAACACATTTTTCAAAACACCACCAAAATGACACAATGGGGAAGGTTTCCAAAACTAGATATCCATATGGAATATCATACAGGACTCTTATGGTGCTAGATACACAATAATCAACTCAAAAGGATTAAAGATTATACACAAAACTTGCAACCACAAGGCTCCTATAAAGACAACCTCTGGTGTGTGTATATTTAGGGCAACTTGGATGTATGCTCATGGTTTGCAAAAACTAACAAAAATACAAGGAAAAAAATCATTGACAATGGACTGCTTTGGTAGCAATTTTGTTTTTCCTTGCCAGGGAACTGAGACACACAACACCTGGAAAATCGGGTAACTCCCACCCCAATACTGCGCTTTAAGCAAACAGGCACACCAGAAGATTATATCCCACACCTGGCCAGGAGGGTCCCATGCCCACAGAGCCTCCCTCATTGCTAGCACAGCAGTCTGCAATCTCGCGGCAAGGCAGCAGCAAGGCTGGGGGAGGGGCGCCCGCCATTGCTGAGGCTTAAGTAGATAAAGCCACTGGGAAGCTCGAACTCAATGGACCTCACAGCAGGTCAAGGAGTCCTGGCTGTCTCTGTGGACTCCACCTCTGGGGACAGGGCACAGCTAAACAACAACAACAACAACAAAAGCAGCTGAAACCTCTGCAGATGCAAACGACTCTGTCTGACAGCTTTGAAGAGAGCAGTGGATCTCCCAACACGGAGGTTGAGATCTGAGAACGGACAGACTGCCTGCTCAAGTGGGTTGCTGACTCCTGAGTAGCCTAACAGGGAGACATCCCCCACTAGGGGCAGACCCACACCCCACACCTCACACGGTGGAGTACACCCCTGAGAGGAAGTTTCCAAAGCAAGAATCAGACAGGTACACTCGCTGTTCAGCAATATTCTATCTTCTGCAGCCGCTGCTGCTGATACCCAAACAGGGTCTGGAGTGGACCTCAAGCAATCTCCAACAGACCCACAGCTGAGGGTCCTGACTGTTAGAAGGAAAACTATCAAACAGGAAGGACACCTACACCAAAACCCCATCAGTACATCACCATCATCAAAGACCAGAGGCAGAAAAAACCACAAAGATGGGGAAAAAGCAGGGCAGAAAAGCTGGAAATTCAAAAAATAAGAGCGCATCTCCCCCTGCAAAGGAGCGCAGCTCATCGCCAGCAACGGATCAAAGCTGGACGGAGAATGACTTTGACGGGACGAGAGAAGAAGGCTTCAGTCCATCAAACTTCTCAGAGCTAAAGGAGGAATTACATACCCAGCGCAAAGAAACTAAAAATCTTGAAAAAAGAGTGGAAGAATTGATAGCTAGAATAATTAATGGAGAGAAGGTCATAAACGAAATGACAGAGATGAAAACCATGACATGAGAAATACGTGACAAATGCACAAGCTTCAGTAACTGACTCGATCAACTGGAAGAAAGAGTATCAGTGATCGAGGATCAAATGAATGAAATGAAGCGAGAAGAGAAACCAAAAGAAAAAAGAAGAAAAAGAAATGAACAAAGCCTGCAAGAAGTATGGGATTATGTAAAAAGACCAAATCTACGTCTGATTGGGGTGCCTGAAAGTGAGGGGGAAAATGGAACCAAGTTGGAAAACACTCTTCAGGATATCATCCAGGAGAACTTCCCCAACCTAGTAGGGCAGGCCAACATTCAAATCCAGGAAATACAGAGAACACCACAAAGATACTCCTCGAGAAGAGCAACTCCAAGACACATAATTGCCAGATTCACCAAAGTTGAAATGAAGGAAAAAATCTTAAGGGCAGCCAGAGAGAAAGGTCGGGTTACCCACAAAGGGAAGCCCATCAGACTAACAGCAGATCTCTCAGCAGAAACTCTACAAGCCAGAAGAGAGTGGGGGCCAATATTCAACATTCTTAAAGAAAAGAATTTTAAACCCAGAATTTCATATCCAGCCAAACTAAGTTTCATAAGTGAAGGAGAAATAAAATCCTTTACAGATAAGCAAATGCTTAGAGATTTTGTCACCACTAGGCCTGCCTTACAAGAGACCCTGAAGGAAGCACTAAACATGGAAAGGAACAACCGGTACCAGCCATTGCAAAAACATGCCAAAATGTAAAGACCATCAAGGCTAGGAAGAAACTGCATCAACTAACGAGCAAAATAACCAGTTAATATCATAATGGCGGGATCAAGTTCACACATAACAATATTAACCTTAAATGTAAATGGACTAAATGCTCCAATTAAAAGACACAGACTGGCAAACTGGATAAAGAGTCAAGACCCATCAGTCTGCTGTATTCAGGAGACCCATCTCACATGCAGAGACATACATAGGCTCAAAATAAAGGGATGGAGGAAGATTTACCAAGCAAATGGAGAACAAAAAAGCAGGGGTTGCAATACTAGTCTCTGATAAAACAGACTTTAAACCATCAAAGATCAAAAGAGACAAAGAAGGCCATTACATAATGGTAAAGGGATCAATTCAACAGGAAGAGCTAACTATCCTAAATATATATGCACCCAATACAGGAGCACCCAGATTCATAAAGCAAGTCCTTAGAGACTTACAAAGAGACTCCTCGAGAAGAGCAACTCCAAGCCACATAATTGCCAGATTCACCAAAGTTGAAATGAAGGGAAAAATCTTAAGGGCAGCCAGAGAGAAAGGTCGGGTTACCCACAAAGGGAAGCCCATCAGACTAACAGCAGATCTCTTGGCAGAAACTCTACAAGCCAGAAGAGAGTGGGGGCCAATATTCAACATTCTTAAAGAAAAGAATTTTAAACCCAGAATTTCATATCCAGCCAAACTAAGTTTCATAAGTGAAGGAGAAATAAAATCCTTTACAGACAAGCAAATGCTTAGAGATTTTGTCACCACCAGGCCTGCCTTACAAGAGACCCTGAAGGAAGCACTAAACATGGAAAGGAACAACCGGTACCAGCCATTGCAAAAACATGCCAAAATGTAAAGACCATCGAGGCTAGGAAGAAACTGCATCAACTAACGAGCAAAATAACCAGTTATTATCATAATGACAAGATCAAGTTCACATATAACAATATTGACCTTAAATGTAAATGGACTAAATGCTCCAATTAAAAGACACAGACTGGCAAATTGGATAAAGAGTCAAGACCCATCAGTCTGCTGTATTCAGGAGACCCATCTCACACGCAGAGACATACATAGGCTCAAAATAAAGGGATGGAGGAAGATCTACAAAGCAAATGGAGAACAAAAAAAAGCAGGGGTTGCAATACTAGTCTCTGATAAAACAGACTTTAAACCATCAAAGATCAAAAGAGACAAAGAAGGCCATTACATAATGGTAAAGGGATCAATTCAACAGGAAGAGCTAACTATCCTAAATACATATGCACCCAATACAGGAGCACCCAGATTCATAAAGCAAGTCCTTAGAGACTTACAAAGAGACTTAGACTCCCATACAATAATAATGGGAGACTTCAACACTCCACTGTCAACATTAGACAGATCAACGAGACAGAAAGTTAACAAGGATATCCAGGAATTGAACTCATCTCTGCAGCAAGCAGACCTAATAGACATCTACAGAACTCTCCACCCCAAATCAACAGAATATACATTCTTCTCAGCACCACATCACACTTATTCCAAAATTGACCACATAATTGGAAATAAAGCACTCCTCAGCAAATGTACAAGAACAGAAATTATAACAAACTGTCTCTCAGACCACAGTGCAATCAAACTAGAACTCAGGACTAAGAAACTCAATCAAAACCACTCAACTACATGGAAACTGAACAACCTGCTCCTGAATGACTACTGGGTACATAACGAAATGAAGGCAGAAATAAAGATGTTCTTTGAAACCAATGAGAACAAAGATACAACATACCAGAATCTCTGGGACACATTTAAAGCAGTGTGTAGAGGGAAATTTATAGCACTAAATGCCCACAAGAGAAAGCAGGAAAGATCTAAAATTGACACTCTAACATCACAATTAAAAGAACTAGAGAAACAAGAGCAAACACATTCAAAAGCTAGCAGAAGGCAAGAAATAACTAAGATCAGAGCAGAACTGAAGGAGATAGAGACACAAAAAACCCTCCAAAAATCAATGAATCCAGGAGTTGGTTTTTTGAAAAGATCAACAAAATTGATAGACCACTAGCAAGACTAATAAAGAAGAAAAGAGAAGAATCAAATAGATGCAATAAAAATGATAAAGGGATATCACCACCGACCCCACAGAAATACAAACTACCATCAGAGAATACTATAAACACCTCTATGCAAATAAACTAGAAAATCTAGAAGAAATGGATAATTTCCTGGACACTTACACTCTTCCAAGACTAAACCAGGAAGAAGTTGAATCCCTGAATAGACCAATAGCAGGCTCTGAAATTGAGGCAATAATTAATAGCCTACCAACCAAAAAAGTCCAGGACCAGATGGATTCACAGCTGAATTCTACCAGAGGTACAAGGAGGAGCTGGTACCATTCCTTCTGAAACTATTCCAATCAATAGAAAAAGAGGGAATCCTCCCTAACTCATTTTATGAGGCCAACATCATCCTGATACCAAAGCCTGGCAGAGACACAACAAAAAAAGAGAATTTTAGACCAATATCCCTGATGAACATCGATGCAAAAATCCTCAATAAAATACTGGCAAACCGGATTCAGCAGCACATCAAAAAGCTTATCCACCATGATCAAGTGGGCTTCATCCCTGGGATGCAAGGCTGGTTCAACATTCGCAAATCAATAAACGTAATCCAGCATATAAACAGAACCAAAGACAAGAACCACATGATTATCTCAATAGATGCAGAAAAGGCTTTTGACAAAATTCAACAGCCCTTCATGCTAAAAATGCTCAATAAATTCGGTATTGATGGAACGTACCTCAAAATAATAAGAGCTGTTTATGACAAACCCACAGCCAATATCATACTGAATGGGCAAAAACTGGAAAAATTTCCTTTGAAAACTGGCACAAGACAGGGATGCCCTCTCTCACCACTCCTATTCAACATAGTGTTGGAAGTTCTGGCTAGGGCAATCAGGCAAGAGAAAGAAATCAAGGGTATTCAGTTAGGAAAAGAAGAAGTCAAATTGTCCCTGTTTGCAGATGACATGATTGTATATTTAGAAAACCCCATTGTCTCAGCCCAAAATCTCCTTAAGTTGATAAGCAACTTCAGCAAAGTCTCAGGATACAAAATTAATGTGCAAAAATCACAAGCATTCTTATACACCAGTAACAGACAAACAGAGAGCCAAATCATGAATGAACTTCAATTCACAATTGCTTCAAAGAGAATAAAATACCTAGGAATCCAACTTACAAGGGATGTAAAGGACCTCTTCAAGGAGAACTACAAACCACTGCTCAGTGACATAAAAGAGGACACAAACAAATGGAAGAACATACCATGCTCATGGATAGGAAGAATCAATATCGTGAAAATGGCCATACTGCCCAAGGTAATTTATAGATTCAATGCCATCCCCATCAAGCTACCAATGACTTTCTTCACAGAATTGGAAAAAACTGCTTTAAAGTTCATATGGAACCAAATAAGAGCCCGCATTGCCAAGACGATCCTAAGTCAAAAGAACAAAGCTGGAGGCATCACGCTACCTGACTTCAAACTATACTACAAGGCTACAGTAACCAAAACAGCATGGTACTGGTACCAAAACAGAGATATAGACCAATGGAACAGAACAGAGTCCTCAGAAATAATACCACACATCTACAGCCATCTGATCTTTGACAAACCTGAGAAAACAAGAAATGGGGAAAGGATTCCCTATTTAATAAATGGTGCTGGGAAAATTGGCTAGCCATAAGTAGAAAGCTGAAACTGGATCCTTTCCTTACTCCTTATATGAAAATTAATTCAAGATGGATTAGAGACTTAAATGTTAGACCTAATACCATAAAAACCCTAGAAGAAAACCTAGGTAATACCATTCAGGACATAGGCATGGGCAAAGACTTCATGTCTAAAACACCAAAAGCAATGGCAACAAAAGCCAAAATTGACAAATGGGATCTAATTAAACTAAAGAGCTTCTGCACAGCAAAAGAAACTAATCAAGGGATTCAGTTAGGAAAAGAAGAAGTCAAATTGTCCCTGTTTGCAGATGACATGATTGTATATTTAGAAAACCCCATTGTCTCAGCCCAAAATCTCCTTAAGCTGATAAGCAATTTCAGCACAGTCTCAGGATAAAAAATGCATGTGCAAAAATCACAAGCAGTCTTATACACCAGTAACAGACAAACAGAGAGCCAAATCATGAATGAACTTCCATTCACAATTGCTTCAAAGAGAATAAAATACCTAGGAATCCAACTTACAAGGGATGTAAAGGACCTCTTCAAGGAGAACTCCAAACCACTGCTCAGTGAAATAAAAGAGGACACAAACAAATGGAAGAACATACCATGCTCATGGATAGGAAGAATCAATATCGTGAAAATGGCCATACTGCCCAAGGTAATTTATAGATTCAATGCCATCCCCATCAAGCTACCAATGAGTTTCTTCACAGAATTGGAAAAACTGCTTTAAAGTTCATATGGAACCAAAAAGAGCCGCATTGCCAAGACAATCCTAAGTCAAAAGAACAAAGCTGGAGGCATCACGCTACCTGACTTCAAACTATACTACAAGGCTACAGTAACCAAAACAGCATGGTACTGGTACCAAAACAGAGATATAGACCAATGGAACAGAACAGAGTCCTCAGAAATAATACCACACATCTACAGCCATCTGATCTTTGATAAACCTGAGAGAAACAAGAAATGGGGAAAGGATTCCCTATTTAATAAATGGTGCTGGGAAAATTGGCTAGCCATAAGTAGAAAGCTGAAACTGGATCCTTTCCTTACTCCTTATATGAAAATTAATTCAAGATGGATTAGAGACTTAAATGTTAGACCTAATACCATAAAAACCCTAGAAGAAAACCTAGGTAGTACCATTCAGGACATAGGCATGGGCAAGGACTTCATGTCTAAAACACCAAAAGCAAAGGCAACAAAAGCCAAAATTGACAAATGGGATCTCATTAAACTAAAGAGCTTCTGCACAGCAAAAGAAACTACCATCAGAGTGAACAGGCAATCTACAGAATGGGAGAAAATTTTTGCAATCTACTCATCTGACAAAGGGCTAATATCCAGAACCTACAAAGAACTCAAACAAATTTACAAGAAAAAACAAACAACCCCATCAAAAAGTGGGCAAAGGATATGAACAGACATTTCTCAAAAGAAGACATTCATACAGCCAACAGACACATGAAAAAGTGCTCATCATCACTGGCCATCAAAGAAATGCAAATCAAAACCACAATGAGATACCATCTCACACCAGTTAGAATGGCAATCATTAAAAAGTCAGGAAACAACAAGTGCTGGAGAGGATGTGGAGAAATAGGAACACTTTTACACTGTTGGTGGGATTGTAAACTAGTTCAACCATTATGGAAAACAGTATGGCGATTCCTCAAGGATCTAGAACTAGAAGTACCATATGACCCAGCCATCCCATTACTGGGTATATACCCAAAGGATTATAAATCATGCTGCTATAAAGACACATGCACACGTATGTTTATTGCAGCACTATTCACAATAGCAAAGACTTGGAATCAACCCAAATGTCCATCAGTGACAGACTGGATTAAGAAAATGTGGCACATATACACCATGGAATACTATGCAGCCATAAAAAGGATGAGTTTGTGTCCTTTGTAGGGACATGGATGCAGCTGGAAACCATCATTCTTAGCAAACTATCACAAGAACAGAAAACCAAACACCGCATGTTCTCACTCATAGGTGGGAACTGAACAATGAGATCACTTGGACTCAGGAAGGGGAACATCACACACAGGGGCCTAGAATGGGGAGGGGAGGGGGGGAGGGATTGCATTGGGTGTTATACCTGATGTAAATGATGAGTTGATGGGTGCTGACGAGTTGATGGGTGCAGCACGCCAACATGGCACAAGTATACATATGTAACAAACCTGCACGTTATGCACATGTACCCCAGAACTTAAAGTATAATAATAATAAAAAAAAAAAAAAAAGAAAAAAAAAAAAGAAAAGTTTGGGCAAACATATAGTGGATAAAGGGTTGTTTCTGAAAATGTACAAGCTAGTAACACTGCCAGCTGGCAAAAAAACCCAAACAACAGAAAAATAACCAGATCAAACTTGGGCAAATAACCTGAGTAGATATTTGTGCAAAGAAGACAGGAAACTGACCCAATGTTTACAAAAATGGGGTTAACATTACTACTCATGAGAAAAATGTAGATCAAAACCACACTCAGAATTTCTCACTCCAACTAGAATGAACATTACAAAAAGATTAAAATATTTAAAAAGACAATTCCTGGTATGAATTTCAGAAAGGGGAACTGTTTGTGGAAATGTAAATTAGTTCAACCATTATGGAAAAGAGTATGGCGATTCCTCAAGGATCTAGAACTAGAAGTACCATATGACCCAGCCATCCCATTACTGGGTATATACCCAAAGGATTATAAATCATGCTGCGATAAAGACACATGCACACGTATGTTTATTGCGGCACTATTCACAATAGCAAAGACTTGGAACCAACCCAAATGTCCATCAGTGACAGACTGGATTAAGAAAATGTGGCACATATACACCATGGAATACTATGCAGCCATCAAAAAGGATGAGTTTGTGTCCTTTGTAGGGACATGGATGCAGCTGGAAACCATCATTCTCAGCAAACTATCGCAAGAACAGAAAACCAAACACCGCATGTTCTCACTCATAGGTGGGAACTGAACAATGAGATCACTTGGACTCAGGAAGGGGAACATCACACACCGGGGCCTATCATGGGGAGGGAGTAGGGGGGAGGGATTGCATTGGGTGTTATACCTGATGTAAATGATGAGTTGATGGGTGCTGACGAGTTGATGGGTGCAGCACGCCATCATGGCACAAGTATACATAGGTAACAAACCTGCACGTTATGCACATGTACCCCAGAACTTAAAGTATAATAATAAAAAAAAAAAAGAAAAAAAAAAAAGAAAAGTTTGGGCAAACATACAGTGAATAAGTGGTTATTTTTGAAAAGGTACAAGCCAGTAATACTACCAGCTAGCAGAAAAGCAAACAAACAAACAAACAAACAGAAACATAACCAGACCAAAATGGGGCAAATAACCTGAGGAGCTATTTGTGCAAAGAAGACAGGAAACTGACCCAACGTTTACAAAAACGTGGTTAACATTACTACTCATGGAAAAAACGTAGATCAAAACCACACTCTGATCTCATCTCACTCCAACTAGAACGAATATTACAAAAAGATAAAAATATTTAAAAGAGAATTCCTGGTATGAATTTCCAGAAAGTGGAACTGTTTGTGGAAATGTAAATTAGTATTAACACTACAAAAAACAGTTGGGAGTCCTGCAAATAATAGAAAAAAAAGAAATAACATACCATCTAGCACTACTGAATACGCATTCAACCTACCTGTTCATTCACAGATAAAGGGATCAAGAAACTCTCATATACATACACTAGGGAATATTATTTGGCCATCAAAATAATGAAACAGTGCCATTTAGAGCAACCCAGAAGAACCTGGAAAACATTATGTTAAATGTAATTAATGAGTTATGCCTAGAAAGACAAACACTGCAGGATACCACTCATGTGAAATCTTAAGATGTTTATCTTAAAGAAGTAGAAAGCACAATATTGGTTACCAGGGTCTGGGAGATAGAGGGGGAATGGGGAAGGATTGGTTAAGGAAACAAAGTTACCTTAACTTGAAAGGAATATATCTGAGTGTTCTCCTCAGCCTGGTGACTGGAGTTAACAAGATTACATTTTTTTAAAGAGCAAGAAGGTAGAATTTTGAATGTTCTCTACACACACAGAAAAAACACCTAGATGAGAGAATAGACATCCTAAAGTACCCTAATTTGATCATTACCCAATCTACATGTATGAAAATGTACCCCTAATTATGGACCTTTATGTTGTGAAAAAATGTTAAAAGAAATAAATACATATTGCTAAAAATCACAGGGAACCCCAAAAGTAATGAATATCTAAAGGAATCCTGAGAAATACAATCAAAGCGAGGACCCACAATGCTTGATATCAAATTACACTGCCAGGTTGTAGTTATCCAGCAGATATATCGTACTTGCATAAAAACAAATACCTAGAACTATGGACAAAAACAAGGAGGACAAAAACATGACCAACACAAATATGGACATAGTCAACCGACTTTGATAAAGAACATCACAATGTGGAAGAAATACCCTGGAAGGAAAACCTCATTGACAATTAAATGCTTTGTCACTGATATATATTTTCTTATATGGGTGACCAAAATTACATGCATGAAACGCAAAAATAAACATATGGGACTACATCAACCTGAAAAGTTTCTACACAGCAAAGAAAACTACTTTCCAAATAAAAAAGTATCCTATAGATTAGGCAAAAACTTCAGGCAATCAGGTAATTCATGAAGAGTTGTCATCTAATGTGTACACACAAAAAAAACACTACAAAGTAGCAAAATAATCCAATCTAATATGTCGCAAAGAACCTGGACAATTCTGCGCAGACATAAAATCTAACAACAGATAAGGGATAAGGTCCTCAAAATTAACTATTCATTAGAAAACTGTAATTCAAAACCACACGCAGATAATCTCACACTTATTGAATATTCCTAGAAATTTTTCTCAAAATAGGAGGGGCCGGAAGCGGTGACTCGCACCTGTAATCCGAGCACTTTGGGAGGCTGAGGCGGGAGGCTGAGGCAGGAGTTTGAGACCAGCATGACCAATATAGTGAAACCTGTCTTTACTACAAATACAAAAATTAGCCAGGCATGGTGGTGGGCGCCTGCAGTTCCAACTACTTCAGAGGCTAAGACAGGAGAATTGCTTGAAACTGAGAGGCAGAGGTTGTAGTGAGCCGAGATGGCGCCACTGCACTCTACCTGGGAGACAGAGCGAGACTCCATCTCAAACGAAAAGAAAAACATAGGAATGCGAGTGTGGTTTTCGAGAAAGGGGAACTCATACACTGTAGGTGGAACTGAAAATTAGGATACACACCATGGAAAACAGCTAAATAGCTGGAGACTCCTCAAAGAATTGAAACTACACATGTCCCCTGCTCTGGCCAGGTTTCTTGCTAAAGGTCTTGAGGCATCAAAAATAACCCTAGACCCCAGCTCAGAAGCCCATGGGGCTCGGAGAGACCCAGGACCCGCGCGTCACTGCCGGGGCTCTGGGCCAGGGAATTGGACCAGACAGGCCCAGAACGCCTAAAACCGTGCCAAACCGGCTCCAACTTATTTTGACCGGCTCAAACCAGACCAGACTGGGTCGAACCTGTTTTGACCGGCTCAAACCAGACCTGACCGGCTCAAACCGGTTTTGACCGGATGAGACCGGATCAAACGGGACCAGACCTTCCCAAACCGGATCATACCGGACCAGACCAGCACAAACCGGCTCAAAGCGGCTCAAACCGAACCAGACCGGCCCAGACAGGCTAAAACCGGGCCAAACCGGCTCAATCAGGTTTTGACTGTCTCAACCAATACCAGACAGGCTCAAACAAGACCAGACCGGCTCAAACCGGTTTTGACCGGATGAGACCGGATCAAACCGGACCAGACTGGTCAAACCGCATCAAACCGGAAAAGACCGGTCCAGACCGGCTAAAACTGGGCCAAATCGGATCAAACCGGTTTTGACTGGCTCAAACCAGACCAGACTGGCTCAAACCGGACCAGACCGGCTCATACCGGTTTTGACCGGATGACACCGGATCAAACCGGACCGGACAGGCTCACACCGGATTAAACCCGACCAGACAGGCAGAGACCGGCTGAAACCGGATCAAACCGGACCAGACCGGCCCAGACCGGCTAAAACCGGGCCAGACCGGCTCAGACCGGTTTTGACCAGCTCAAACCAGACCAGACCAGTTCAAACCGGTTTTGACTGGCTCAATCCGGTTTTGACCGGCTCAAACCACTCCAGACTGGCTAAAACCGGTTTTCACCAGCTCAAACCGGTTTCGACCTGATTAGACCGGATCAAACCGGAGCAGACGGGCTCAGATAGGCTCGAATCGGTTTTGACAGGCTTCAACCAGACCAAACCGGCTCAAACCTATTTTGACCGCCTCAAACCAGACCAGACCGGCTCAAACCTGTTTTGACTGGCTCAAACCAGACCAGATCGGCTCAAACAGGATCAAACT
>JABBCR010001017.1:0-94730 GCA_014849445.1 Cercopithecus mona
CCGCCCAGACCGCCTAAAACTGAGCCAACCGGTTTTGACCGGCTCAAACCTATTTTGACCGGCTCAAACCAGACCAGACCGGCTCGAACCTGTTTTGACCGGCTCAAACCAGACCAGACCGGCTCAAACCGGTTTTGACAGCATGAGACTTGATCCAACCGGACCAGTCCGGCTCAAACCGGATCAAACCGACCAGACCAGACCGCAAACCGGTTTTGACTCAAACCGGTTTTGACTCAAACCAGACCAGACCAGACCGGCCCAGACCGCCTAAAACCGGGTCACAAACCGGTTTTGACCGGCTCAAACCGGTTTTGACGGGCTCAAACCAGACCAGACAGGCTCAAACCAGACCAGACCGGCTCAAACCGGTTTTGACCGGATGAGACCGGATCAAACACGACCAGACCGACTGAAACCGGATCAAACCGGACCAGACAGGCCCAGACCGGCTAAAACCAGGCCAAACCGGCTCAAACCTATTTTGACCGTCTAAAACCAGACCAGACTGGCTCAAACCGGACCAGACAGGCTCAAACCGGTTTTGACCGGATGAGACCGGATCAAACCGGACCAGACCGGCTCAAACCGGATCAAACCTGACCACACCGGCTCAAACCGGTTTTGGCCGGATGACACCAGATCAAACCGGCCCAGACCGGCCCAGACCGGCTAAAACCGGGCCAGACCGGCTCAGACCGGTTTTGACCAGCTCAAACCAGACCAGACCGGTTCAAACCGGTTTTGACTGGCTCAATCCGGTTTTGACCGGCTCAAACCACTCCAGACCGGCTAAAACCGGTTTTCACCAGCTCAAACCGGTTTTGACCTGATTAGACCGGATCAAACCGGACCAGACCGGCTCAGACAGGCTCAAATCGGTTTTGACTGGCTTCAACCAGACCAAACCGGCTCAAACCGGTTTTGACCGGCTCAAACCAGACCAGACTGGCTCAAACCGGTTTTGACTGGCTCAAACCAGACCAGACCGGCTCAAACCGGATCAAACTGGACCAGACAGGCCCAGACCAGCTTAAACCGGGCCAGACTGGCTCAAACCGGTTTTGACCGGCTCAAACCAGACCAGACCGGCTCAAACCGGTTTTGACTGGATGAGACAGGATCAAACCGGACCAGACTGGCAGAAACCCGATGAACCCGCACCAGAATGGCCCAGACCAGCTGAAGCCGGATCAAACCGGACCAGACCAGCTCAAACCAGACCGCTCAAACCGGATCAAACCGACTCAGACCGGCCCAGACCGGCTAAAACTGGGCCAAATCAGCTCAAACCGGTTTTGATTGGCTCCAACCAGACCAGACCGGCTCAAACCAGACCAGACCGGCTCAAACCGGTTTTGACCGGATGAGACCGGATCCAACCGGACCAGACTGGCTCAAACCAGATCAAACCGGATCAAACCAGACCGGCTCAGACAGGCTCAAACCGGTTTTGACGGCTCAAACCGGTTTTGACTGGCTCAAACCAGACCAGACCGGCTCAAACCGGTTTTGACCGGGTCCAACCAGACCAGACTGGCTCAAACCTGACCAGACCGGCTCAAACCGGTTTTGACTGGATGACACCGGATCAAACCGGTTTTGACCGGATGAGACTGGATCAAACCGAATCAGACCGGCCCAGACCGGCTAAAACCAGATCAAACCGGACCAGACCGGCTAAAACCGGGCCAGACCGGCTCAGACCGGTTTTGACCAGCTCAAACCAGACCAGACAGGCTCAAACCGGTTTTGACTGGCTCAATCCGGTTTTGACCGGCTCAAACCGGTTTTGACCGGCTCAATCCACCCCAGACCTGCTAAAACCGGTTTTGACCTGATTAGACCGGATCAAACCAGACTAGACTGGCTCAGACAGGCTCGAATCGGTTTTGACTGGCTTCAACCAGACCAGACCGGCTCAAACCGGTTTTGACCGGCTCGAACCGGTTTTGACCGGCTCAAACCAGAGCAGACCGGCTCAAACCGGTTTTGAAAGGCTCAAACCGGTTTTGACCTGCTCAAACCACACCAGACCGGCTGAAACCGGTTTTGACCGGATGAGACCGGATCAAACCGGACCAGACTGGTCAAACCGCATCAAACCGGAAAAGAGCGCCCCAGACCGACTTAAACTGGGCCAAATCGGCTCAAACCGCTTTTGTCCGACTCAAACCAGACCAGACGGTTTCAAACCGGTTTTGTCTGGCTCAAACCGGTTTTGACCAGCTGAAACCACACCAAACCTTCTCAAACCGGCTTTGACCAGCTGAAACCGATTTTGACACAATGAGACCAGATCAAACCGGACCAGACGGGCCCAGACCGGCTAAAACCGGATCAAACCGGACCAGACCGGCCCAGACCGCCTAAAACCGGGCCAAACCGGCTCAAACCTATTTTGACCGGCTCAAACCAGACCAGACCGGCTCAAACCGGTTTTGACTGGCTCAAACCAGACCAGACCGGCTCAAACCGGATCAAACGGGACCAGACCGGCCCAGACCGCCTAAAACCGGGCCAAACCGGCTCAAACCTATTTTGACCGGCTCAAACCAGACCAGACCGGCTCAAACCGGTTTTGACCAGCTCAAACCAGACCAGACCGGCTCAAACCGGTTTTGACCGGATGAGACCGGATCAAACCGGACCAGACCGGCTCAAACCGGATCAAACCGGACCAGACCGGCCCAGACCGCCTAAAACCGGGCCAAACCGGCTCAAACCTATTTTGACCGGCTCAAACCAGACCAGACCGGCTCAAACCGGTTTTGACCGGCTCAAACCAGACCAGACCGGCTCAAACCGGATCAAACGGGACCAGACTGGCCCTGACCGCCTAAAACCGGGCCAAACCGGCTCAAACCTATTTTGACCGGCTCAAACCAGACCAGACCGGCTCGAACCTGTTTTGACCGGCTCAAACCAGACCAGACCGGTTCAAACCGGTTTTGACCAGATTAGACCACATCAAAACGAACCAGACCTTCTCAAACCGGATCAAACCGGACCAGACCGGCTCAGACAGGCTCGAATCGGTTTTGACTCAAACCTGTTTTGACCAGCTCAAACCAGACCAAACTGGCTCAATCAGGTTTAGACCGGCTCAAAACAGATCAGACCGGCTCAAACCAGACTAGACTGGCTCAAACCGGTTTTGACCGGATGAGACTGGATCAAACCGAATCAGACCGGCCCAGACCGGCTAAAATCGGATCAAACCGGAACAGACCGGCTCAAACCGGTTTTGACCGGCTCAAACCGGTTTTGACCGGTCATAACCAGACCAGACTGGCTCAAACCGGTTTTGACCGGCTCTAACCAGACCAGACTGGCTCAAACCGGTTTTGACCTGATTAGACCGGATCAAACCGGACCAGACCGGCTCAGTCAGGATCGAATCGGTTTTGACTGGCTTCAACCAGACCAGACCGGCTCAAACCGGTTTTGAAAGGCTCAAATCGGTTTTGACCTACTCAAACCACAACAGACCGGCTGAAACCGGTTTTGGTCGGCTAAAACCGGTTTTGACCGGATGAGACCGGATCAAACCGAATCAGACCGGCCCAGACCGGCTAAAATCGGTTTTGACTGGCTTCAACCAGACCAAACCGGCTCAAACCGGTTTTGACCGGCTCGAACCGGTTTTGACCGGCTCAAACCAGACCAGACCGGCTCAAACCGGTTTTGACCTGCTCAAACCACACCAGACCGGCTGAAACCGGTTTTGACCGGATGAGACCGGATCAAACCGAATCAGACCGGCCCAGACCGGCTAAAATCGGATCAAACCGGACCAGACCGGCCCAGACCGCCTATAACTGTGCCACAAACCGGTTTTGACCGCTTCAAACCAGACCAGACCGGCTCAAACCGGTTTTGACCGGCTCAAACCAGACCAGACTGGCTCAAACCAGACCAGACCGGCTCAAACCGGTTTTGACCTGCTCAAACCACACCAGACCGGCTGAAACCGGTTTTGACCGGCTAAAACCGGTTTTGACCAGATGAGACCGGATCAAACCGAATCAGACCGGCCCAGACCGGCTAAAATCGGATCAAACCGGACCAGACCAGCCCAGACCGCCTACAACCGGGACAAAACGGCTCAAACCTATTTTGACCGGCTCAAACCAGAATACACCGGCTCAAACCGGTTTTCACCGACTCAAACCAGACAAGACCGGCTCAAACCGGTTTTGACCGGATTAGACCGGATCAAACCGGACCAGACCTTCTCAAACCAGACCGGCTCAAACCAGACCAGACCGGCTCAAACCGGATCAAACCGGACAAGACTGGCTCAAACAGGACCAGACCGGCTCAAACCAGACCAGACCGGTTCAAACCGGTTTTGACAGGCTCAAACCGGTTTTGACCGTCTCGAACCTGTTTTGACCAGCTCAAACCAGACCAGACCGGCTCAAACCAGACCAGACCGGCTCAAACCACACCAGACCGGCTCAAACCACACCAGACCGGGTGAAACAGGTTTTGACCGGCTAAAACCGGATTTGACCGGATGAGCCCGGATCAAACCAGACCGGCTCAAACCGGTTTTGACCGGCTCAAACCAGACCAGACCGGCTCAAAACGGTTTTGACCTGCTCAAACCAAACCAGACCGGCTAAAACCGGACCAGACCGGCTCAAACCGGTTTTGACCTGCTCAAAACACACCATACCGGCTGAAACCGGTTTTGACCGGCTAAAACCGGTTTTGACCGAATGAGACCGGATCAAACCGAATCAGACCGGCCCAGACCGGCTAAAATCGGATCAAACCGGACCAGACCGGCCCAGACCGGCTAAAACCGGGCCACAAACCGGTTTTGACCGGCTCAAACAAGACCAGACCGGCTCAAACCGGTTTTGACCGGCTCAAACCAGACCAGACCAGCTCAAACCGGATCAAACGGGACCAGACCGGCCCAGACCGCCTAAAACCGGGCCAAACCGGCTCAAACCTATTTTGACCGGCTCAAACCAGACCAGACCGGCTCAAACCGGTTTTGACCGGCTCGAACCGGTTTTGACTGGCTCAAACCGGTTTTGAGCGGCTAGAACCGGTTTTGACCGGCCTGAGACGGTTTTGACCAGCTCAAACCAGACCAGACCGGCTCAAACCGGTTTTGACCGGCTCAAACCAGACCAGACCGGCTCAAAACGGTTTTGACCTGCTCAAACCAAACCAGACCGGCTAAAACCGGACCAGACCGGCTCAAACCGGTTTTGACCGGCTCAAACCAGACCAGACCGGCTCAAACCGGTTTTGACCAGCTCAAACCACACCAGATTGACTCAAACCACACCAGACCGGCTCAAACCGTTTTTGAACGGCTGAAACCGATTTTCACCGGATGAGACCAGATCAAACCGGACCTGACGTGCCCAGACCGGTTAAAACCGGATCAAACCGGACCAGACCGGTCCAGACTGCCTAAAACCGGGCCAAACCGGCTCAAACCTATTTTGACCGGCTCAAACCAGACCAGACCGGCTCAAACCGGTTTTGACTGGCTCAAACCAGACCAGACCGGCTCAAACCGGATCAAACGGGAGCAGACCGGCCCAGACCGCCTAAAACCGGGCCAAACCGGCTCAAACCTATTTTGACCGGCTCAAACCAGACCAGACCGGCTCAAACCGGTTTTGACCGGCTCAAACCAGACCAGACCGGCTCAAACCGGTTTTGACTGGAGGAGACCGGATCAAATGGGACCAGACCTTCCCAAACCGGATCATACCGGACCAGACCAGCACAAATCGGCTCAAAGCGGCTGAAACCGAACCAGACCGTCCCAGACAGGATAAAACCAGGCCAAACCGGCTCAATCAGGTTTTGACTGTCTCAACCAATACCAGACAGGTTCCAACCAGACCAGACTGGCTCAAACCTGACCAGACTGGCTCAAACCGGTTTTGGCCGGATGACACCGGATCAAACCGGACCAGACAGGCTCACACCAGATCAAACCGGTTTTGACCGGATCAAACCGTTCCATACCGGCTCACACCGGATCAAACGGGACCAGACAGGCCCAGACCGGCTAAAAAGGGGCCAGACCGGCTCAAACCGGTTTTGACCAGCTCAAACCAGACCAGACCGGCTCAAACCGGTTTTGACTGGCTCAATCCCGTTTTGACCAGCTCAAACCACTCCAGACCGGCTAAAACCGGTTTTCACCGGCTCAAACCGGTTTTGACCTGATTAGACCGGATCAAACCTTACCAGACCGGCTCAAACCGGTTTTGACTGGCTCAAACCAGACCAGATCGGCTCAAACCGGATCAAACCGTACCAGACAGGCCCAGACTGCCTAAAACTGGGCCACAAACCGGTTTTGACCGACTCAAACCGGTTTTGACCTGATTAGACCGGCTCAAACCAGACCAGACCGGCTAAAACCGGTTTTTACCTGATTAGACCTGATCAAACCGGACCAGACCGGCTCAAACCGGATCAAACCAGACCAGACCAGCTCAAACCGGATTTGACTCAAACCGGTTTTGACTCAAACCAGACCGAACCAGACCGGCCCAGACAGGCTAAAACCGGGCCAAACCGGCTCAATCAGGTTTTGACTGTCTCAACCAATACCAGACCGGCACAAACAAGACCAGACCAACTGAAACCGGTTTTGACCGGATGACACCGGATCAAACCGGACCAGACCGGCTCACACCGGATCAAACCGGACCAGACAGGCCCAGACCGGCTGAAACCGGATCAAACCGGACCAGACCGGCCCAGACCGGCTAAAACCGGGCCAGACCGGCTCAAACCGGTTTTGACCAGCTCAAACCAGACCAGACCGGTTCAAACCGGTTTTGACTGGCTCAATCCGGTTTTGACCGGCTCAAACAGGTTTTGACCGGCTAAAACCACTCCAGACCAGCTAAAACCGGTTTTGACCACATGAGACCGGATCAAAACGAATCAGACCGGCCCAGACCGGCGAAAATCGGTTTTGACTGGCTTCAACCAGACCAAACCGGCTCAAACCGGTTTTGACCGGCTCGAACCGGTTTTGACCGGCTCAAACCAGACCAGACCGGCTCAAACCGGTTTTGACCTGCTCAAACCACACCAGACCGGCTGAAACCGGTTTTGACCGGATGAGACCGGATCAAACCGAATCAGACCGGCCCAGACCGGCTAAAATCGGATCAAACCGGACCAGACCGGCCCAGACCGCCTAAAACTGGGCCACAAACCGGTTTTGACCGCTTCAAACCAGACCAGACCGGCTCAAACCGGTTTTGACCGGCTCAAACCAGACCAGACCGGCTCAAACCGGTTTTGACCGGCTCAAACCGGTTTTGACCGGCTCAAACCACACCAGACCGGCTCAAACCGGTTTTGACCGGCTGAAACCGATTTTGACCGGATGAGACCGGATCAAACCGGACCAGACGGGCCCAGACCGGCTAAAACCGGATCAAACCGGACCAGACCGGCCCAGACCGCCTAAAACCGGGCCAAACCGGCTCAAACCTATTTTGACCGGCTCAAACCAGACCAGACCGGCTCAAACCGGTTTTGACCGGATGAGACCGGATCAAACGGGACCAGACCTTCCCAAACCGGATCATACCGGACCAGACCAGCACAAACCGGCTCAAAGCGGCTCAAACAGAACCAGACCGGCCCAGACAGGCTAAAACCGGACCAAACCGGATCAATCAGGTTTTGACTGTCTCAACGAATACCAGACAGGCTCAAACAAGACCAGACCGTCTCAAACCGGTTTTGACCAGATGAGACCGGATCAAACCGGACCAGACTGGTCAAACCGCATCAAACCGGACCAGACCGGCGGTTTTGACCGGCTCAAACCAGACCAGACCGGCTCAAACCGGTTTTGACTGTCTCAAACCAGACCAGACCGGCTCAAACAAGACCAGACCGACTGAAACCGGTTTTGACTGGCTGAAACCGATTTTGACCGGATGAGACCGGATCAAACCGGACCAGACGGGCCCAGACCGGCTAAAACCGGATCAAACCGGACCAGACCGGCCCAGACCGCCTAAAACCGGGCCAAACCGGCTCAAACCTATTTTGACCGGCTCAAACCAGACCAGACCGGCTCAAACCGGTTTTGACCGTCTCAAACCAGACCAAACCGGCTCAAACCGGATCAAACGGGACCAGACCGGCCCAGACGGCCTAAAACTGTGCGACAAACCGGTTTTGACCGGTTCAAACCAGACCAGACCGGCTCAAGCCTGATTTGACCGACCTGAGCCGGTTTTGACCGGCTCAAACCAGACCAGACCGGCTCACTCCGGTTTTGACAGGCTCAAATCAGACCACACCGGTTCAAACCGGTTTTGACTGGCTCAATCCGGTTTTGACCGGCTCAAACCGGTTTTGACCGGCTCAAACCACTCCAGACCGGCTAAAACCGGTTTTCACCGGCTCAAACCGGTTTTGACCTGATTAGACCGGATCAAACCGGACCAGACCGGCTCAGACAGGCTCGAATCGGTTTTGACTGGCTTCAACCAGACCAGACCGGCTCAAACCGGTTTTGAAAGGCTCAAATCGGTTTTGACCTATTCAAACCACAACAGACCAGCTGAAACCGGTTTTGGTCGGCTAAAACCGGTTTTGACCGGATGAGACCGGATCAAACCGAATCAGTCCGGCCCAGACCGGCTAAAATCGGATCAAACCGGACCAGACCGGCCCAGACCGCCTAAAACTGGGCCACAAACCGGTTTTCACCCTTTTCAAACCGCACCAGACTGGCTCAAACCAGACCAGACTGGCTAAAACCGGTTTTGACAGGCTCAAACCGGTTTTCACCGGCTCAAACCAGACCAGACTGGTTCAGTCGGGTTTTTACAGGCTCAAACCGGTTTTCACCGGCTCAAACCAGACCAGAATGGTTCAATCCGGTTTTGACTGGCTCAAACAGGTTTCGAACGGCTGCAACCGGTTTTGACCGGCTGAAAAAGGGTTTGACCGGCTCAAATCGGTTTTGACCGGCTGAAACCGATTTTGACTGGATGAGACCGGATCAAACCGGACCAGACGGGCCCAGACAGGCTAAAACCGGATCAAACCGGTTTTGACCAGCTCAAACCAGACCAGACAGGCTAAAACCGGGTCAAACCGGCTCAATCAGATTTTAACGGGCTCAAACCAGACGAAACCGGCTCAAACCGGTTTTCACCGGCTCAAACCAGACCAGACCGGCTCAAACCGCTTTTGACCGTCTCAAACCAGACCAGACCGGCTCAAATCGCTTTTGACCGGATGAGACCGGATCAAACCGTACCAGACCGGCTCAAACCGGATCAAATCGGACTCGACCGGCCCAGACCGGCTCAAACCGGCCCAAACCGGTTTTGACAGCTCAAACCGGTTTTGACCGGCTCAAACCAGACCAGACCGGCTCAAATGGGTTTTGACCGGATGAGATAGGATAAAACCGGACCAGACCGGCCCAGACCGGCTAAATTCGGATCAAACCGGACCAGACCAGCTCAAACCGGTTTTGACTCAAACCGGTTTTGACTCAAACCAGACCAGACCAGACCGGCCCAGACCGGCTAAAACCGGGCCAAACAGGCTCAATCAGATTTTGACAGTCTCAACCAATAACAGACAGGCTCAAACAATACCAGAGCGGCTCAAACCGGTTTTGACCGGATGAGACCGGATCAAACCGGACCAGACCGGCGCAAACCGCATCAAACCGGACCAGACCGGCCCAGACCGGCTAAAACCGGGCCAAACCGTCTCAAACCGGTTTTGACCGGCTCAAACCAGACCAAACCGGCTCAACCGGTTTTGACCGGCTCGAACCAGTTTTGACCGGCTCAAACCAGAGTAGACCGGCTCAAACCAGACCAGACCGGCTCAAACCGGTTTTGACCTGCTCAAACCACACCAGACCGGCTGAAACCGGTTTTGACCGGCTAAAACCGGTTTTGACCGGGTCAGACCGTTTCAAAACGTATCAGACCGGCTAAAACCAGACTACACCAGCTCAAACCGGTTTTGACGGGTTCAAAGCGTTTTTGACCAGCTCAAACCAGACCAGACCGGCTCAAACCGGTTTTGACCGCCTCAAACCAGACCAGACCGGCTCAAACCGGATGAAACCGGACCAGACCGGCCCAAACCGACTAAAACCGGGCCAAACCAGCTCAGACCTATTTTGACCGGCTGAAACCAGACCAGACCAACTCAAACCGGTTTTGACTGGCTCAAACCAGACTAGACCGGCTCAAACCGGTTTTGACCTGCTCAAACCACACCAGACCTGCTGAAACCGGTTTTGACCGGCTAAAACCGGTTTTGACCGGATGAGACCTGATCAAACCGAACCAGACCGGCCCAGACCGGCTAAAACCGGGCCAGGCCGGCTCATACCGGTTTTGACCAGCTCAAACCCGACCACACAGGCTCAAACCGGTTTTGACTGGCTCAATCCGGTTTTGACCGATCAAACCAGACCGCTCAAACCAGACCGGCTCAAACCGGATCAAACCGACCAGACCGGCCAGACCGGCTCAAACCGGATCAAACCGGTCCAGACCGGCTCAGACAGGCTCAAACAGGTTTTGACGGCTCAAACCAGACCGGCTCAACCGGTTTTGACAGCTCAAACCGGGTTTGACCGGCTCAAACCAGACCAGACCGGTTCAATCCGGTATTGACGGGCTCAAACCGGTTTTGAACGGCTCGAACCGGTTTTGACCGGCTCAAACTGGTTTTGACCTGCTCAAACCACACCAAACCGGGTCAAACCGGTTTTGACTGGCTGAAACCGATTTTGACCGCTAAAACCGGATCAAACGGACCAGACCGGCTCAAACCAGACCAGACCAGACCGGCTGAAACCGGATCAAACCGGACCAGACCGCCCAGACCGGCTAAAACCGGGCCAAACCAGTTTTGACCCGCTCAAACCAGACCAGACCGGCTCAAACCGGTTTTGACCGGCTCAAACGGTTTTGACCGGATCAAACCAGACCGGGTCAGACAGGCTCAAACCGGTTTTGACAGCTCAAACCGGTTTTGACCAGCTCAAACCACCAGACCGCTCAAACCAGACCGCTCAAACCGGTTTTGACAGCTCAAACCAGACCAGACCAGACCAGACCAGACCGCTCAAACCGGTTTTGACCGGCTCAAACCGGATCAAACGGAACCAGACCGGCTCAAACCGGATCAAACGGAACCAGACCGGCCAGACCGGCTAAAATCGGATCAAACCGACCAGACCAGACCCGACCAGACCGGCTGAAACCGGACTCAAACTGGAGCAGACCAGCTCAAACCTGTTTTGAACGGCTCAAACCGGACCAGACCGACTCAAACCTCTTTGACCGGATCAGACCGGCTCAAACTGGATCAAACCGGACCAGACGGGCTCAAACCGGACCAGACCAGCTCAAACCGGCTCAAACCAGACCAGACCGGCTCAAACCGGTTGTGACCGGCTCAAACCAGACCAGACCGGCTCAAACCGGATAAAACGGGACCAGACCGGCCCAGAACGGCAAAAACCGGGCCACAAACCGGTTTTGACCGGCTCAAACCAGACCAGACCGGCTGAAACCGATTTTGACCGGATGAGACCGGATCAAACCGGACCAGACGGGCCCAGACCGGCTCAAACCAGATCAGACCGGCTCAAACCGGTTTTGACCAGCTCAAAGCGGTTTTGACCGCATCAAACCGGACCAGACCGGCCCAGACCGGCTAAAACCGGGCCACAAACCGGTTTTGACCGGCTCAAACCAGACCAGACCGGCTCAAACCGGACCAGACCGGCTCAAACCGGTTTTGACCGGATGACACCGGATCAAACCGGACCAGACCGGCTCACACCGGATCAAACCGGACCAGACCGGCCCAGACCGGCTAAAACCGGGCCAGACCGGCTCAAACCGGTTTTGACCGGCTCAAACCAGACCAGACCGGCTCAAACCGGTTTTGACCGGCTCGAACCGGTTTTGACCGGCTCAAACCAGACCAGACCGGCTCAAACCAGACCAGACCGGCTCAAACCGGTTTTGACCTGCTCAAACCACACCAGACCGGCTGAAACCGGTTTTGACCGGATGAGACCAGATCAAACCGAATCAGACCGGCACAGACCGGCCAAAATCGGATTAAACCGGACCAGACCGGTCCAGACCGCCTAAAACTGGGCCAAAAACCGGTTTTGACCGTTTCAAACCAGACCAGACCGGCTCAAACCAGTTTTGACCGGCTCAAACCACTCCAGACCGGCTAAAACCGGTTTTCACCGGCTCAAACCACACCAGACAGGCTAAAACCGGTTTTGACCAGCTCAAACCGGATCAAACCGGACCAGACTCAAACCGGTTTTGACCGCTAAAACCGGATCAAACCAGACCAAACCGGTTTTGACCGGCTCAAACCGGTTTTGACCAGCTAAAGCAGCACCAGACCGGCTCAAATCGGTTTTGACGGCTCAAACCGGTTTTGACGGATGAGACCGGTTCAAACAGGATAAGACCGGCCCATACGGGCTAACATCGGATCAAACCGGACCAGACCAGCTCAAACCGGTTTTGACCGGTTCAAACCGGTTTTGACCGGCTCAAACCAGACCAGACCGGCTCAAACCGATTTTGACCGCTCAAACCGGTTTTGAGCCGGTCAAACCGGTTTTGACAGCTCAAACCAGACCAGACCAGACCAAACCGGTTTTGACTGCTCAAACCGGTTTTGACTGGCTCAAACCGGACGAGACCGGCTCAAACCACTCCAGACCGGCTAAAACCGGTTTTCACCGGCTCAAACCGGTTTTGACCTCAAACCAGACCGCTCAAACCAGACCAGACCGGCTCAAACCGGTTTTGACCTCAAACCAGACCAAACCGGTTTTGACAGGCTCGAACCGGTTTTGACGAGCTCAAACCAGACCAGACGGGCTCATACCAGACCAGACCGGCTCAAACCGGTTTTGCTCAAACCGGTTTTGACCAGCTCAAACCACACCAGACCGGCTCAAACCGGTTTTGAGCGGCTCAAACCTGACCAGACCGGCTCAAACCAGAACAGACAGGCTCAAACCGGTTTTGACCGGCTCAAACCAGACCAGACTGGCTCATACCGGTTTTGACGGATGAGACCGGATCAAACCAGACCGGCTCAGACAGGCTCAAACCGGTCTTGACCGTCTCAAACCGACCAGACCAGACCGGCAAACCGGTTTTGACCGGATCATAACGGACCAGACCGGCTAAAACCGGGCCACAAACGGGTTTTGACCGGCTCAAACCGTTTTTGACCGCTCAAACCAGACCGACTCAAACCACTCCAGACCTGCTAAAACCGGTATTCACCGTCTCAAACCGGTTTTGACGTGATTAGACCGGGACAAAACGGTCCAGACCGGCTCAGACAGGCTCAAATCGGTTTTTACTGGCTTCAACCAGACCAAACCGGCTCAAACCGGTTTTGTCCGGCTCGAACCAGACCAGACCGGTTCAAACCGGTTTTGACTGGCTCAAACCAGACCAGACCGGCTGAAAGCGGATCAAACCGGACCAGACCGGCCGAGACCGGCTAAAACCGGGCCAGACCGGCTCAAAGCGGTTTTGACCGGCTCAAACCAGACCAGACCGGCTCAAAACGGTTTTGACCGGCTCAAACCACACCAGACCGGCTCAAACCGGTTTTCACCGGATGACACCGGATCAAACCGGACCAGACCGGCCCAGACCAGACCGCCCAGACCGGCTGAAACCGGTTTTGACTCAAACCAGACCGGCTCAGACAGGCTCAAACCGGTTTTGAGCCGGTCAAACCGGTTTTGACCAGCTCTAACCGGTTTTGACTGGCTCAATCCAGACCAGAGCAGCTCAAACCAGACCAGACCGGCTCAAACCAGACAAGACCGGGTCAAACCGGTTTTCACCGGATGAGACCGGATCAAACCAGACCAGACTGGTCCAGCCGCCTCAAACCGGAAAAGACCGGCCCAGACCGGCTAAAACTGGGCCAAATCGGCTCAAACCGGTTTTGACTGGCTCAAACCAGACCAGACCGGCTCAAACCGGTTTTGACCGGCTCAAACCAGACCAGACCGGCTCAAACCGGACCAGACCGGCTCAAACCGGTTTTGACCGGATGACACCGGATCAAACCGGACCAGACCGGCTCACACCGGATCAAACCGGACCAAACAGGCCCAGAGTGGCTGAAACCGGATCAAACAGGACCAGACCAGCCCAGAACGGCTAAAAACGGGCCAGACCGGCTCAGATCGGTTTTGACCAGCTCAAACCAGACCAGACAGGCTCAAACAGGTTTTGACTGGCTCAATCGGTTTTGACGGGCTCAATCCACCCCAGACCTGCTAAAACCAGTTTTGACCTGATTAGACCGGATCAAACCAGACTAGACCGGCTCAGACAGGCTCAAATCGGTTTTGACTGGCTGCAACCAGACCAGACCGGCTCAAACCGGTTTTGACCGGCTCAAACCGGTTTTGACCGGCTCAAACCAGACCAGACCGGCTCAAACCGGTTTTGACCGGCTCAAACCGGTTTTGACCTGCTCAAACCACACCAGACCGGCTGAAACCGGTTTTGACCGGATGAGACCGGATCAAACCAGACCAGACCGGCTCAAACCAGACCAAACCGGCTCAAGACCGGCTAAAACCAGGCCAGACTGGCTCAAAGCGGTTTTGACCGGCTCAAACCAGACCAGACCGTCTCAAACCGGTTTTGACAGGCCTGAGACGGTTTTGACCAGCTCAAACCAGACCAGACCGGCTCAAACCGGTTTTGACCGGCTTAAACCTGGCCAGACCGGCTCAAACCGATTTTGACCGGATGAGACCGGATCAAACCGGATCAAACGGACCCAGACCGGCTAAAACCGGATCAAACCAGACCAGACCGGCCCAGACCGCCTAAAATCGGGCCAAACCGGCTCAAACCAATTTTGACCGGCTCAAACCACACCAGACCGGCTCAAAAAGGTTTTGACCGGCTCAAACCGACTTTGACCGGATGACACCGGATCAAACCGGACCAGACCAGACCGCCCAGACCGCTAAAACCGGGCCAAACCGGTTTTGACCGATGAGACCGGATCAAACCAGACCAGACCGGCTCAAACCGGTTTTGATCGGATGAGACCGGCTCAAACGGACCAGACCGGCTCAAACCGGATCAAACCAGACCAGACCAGACCGGCTCAAACCGGACCAGACCGCCCAGACCGGCTAAAACCGGGCCAAACCGCTCAAACCGGTTTTGACTGCTCAAACCAGACCAGACCAGACCGCTCAAACCGATCAAACCGACCAGACCAGACCAAACCGGTTTTGACCGGATGAGACCGGATCAAACCGACCAGACCGCTCAAACCGATCAAACCGAATCAGACCGCCCAGACCGCTAAAACTGGGCCAAATCGGCTCAAACCGGTTTTGACAAGCTCAAACCAGACCAGACCGGCTCAAACCGGTTTTGAAAGGCTCAAATCGGTTTTGACCTACTCAAACCACAACAGACCGGCTGAAACCGGTTTTGGTCGGCTAAAACCTGTTTTGACAGGATGAGACCGGATGAAACCGAATCAGACCGGCCCAGAACGGCTAAAATCGGTTTTGACTGGCTTCAACCAGACCAAACCGGCTCAAACCGGTGTTGACCAGCTCGAACCGGTTTTGACCGGCTCAAACCAGAGCTGACCTGCTCAAACTGGTTTTGAAAGGCTCAAACCGGTTTTGACCTGCTCAAACCACACCAGACCGGCTGAAACCGGTTTTGACCGGATGAGACCGGATCAAACCGAATCAGACTGGCCCAGACCGGCTAAAATCGGATCAAACCGGACCAGACCGGCCCAGACCGCCTAAAACTGGGCCACAAACCGGTTTTGACTCAAACCAGACCAGACCGCTCAAACCGTTTTGACCGCTCAAACCAGACCAGACCGCTCAAACCAGACCAGACCGGCTCAACCCGGTTTTGACCGGCTCAAACCAGACCAGACCGGCTCAAACCGGTTTTGACCTGATTAGTCCGGATCAAACCGGACCAGACGGGCTAAAATCGGATCAAACTGTACCAGACCGGCCCAGACCGCCTAAAACCGGGCCAAACCGGCTCAAACCAGACCAGACCGGCCAGACCGGCTCAGACAGGCTCAAACCGGTTTTGACCAGCTCAAACCAGACCAGACCGGCTCAAACCGGTTTTGACCTGATTGACCGTATCAGACCAGACCGGCTCAAACCAGACCAGACCGGCTCAAACCGGTTTTGACCTGATTAGACCGGATCAAACCGGACCAGACCAGCTCAGACAGTCTCAAACCGGTTTTGAATGGCTCAAACCAGACCAAACCGCTCAAACCGGTTTTGACCGGCTCAACCGGTTTTGACCGGCTCAAACCGACCAGACCAGACCGCTCAAACCACCAGACCGCTCAAACCAGACCAGACTGCTCAAACCGGTTTTGACCTGCTCAAACCACACCAGACCGGCTGAAACCGGTTTTGACCGATGAGACCGATCAAACCGAATCAGACCGCCCAGACCGCTAAAATCGGATCAAACCGACCAGACCAGACCGCTAAACCGGGCCACAAACCGGTTTTGACCTCAAACCAGACCAGACCGGCTCAAACCGGATCAAACCAGACCAAACCGGTTTTGACCGGCTCAACCGGTTTTGACCGCTCAAACCAGACCAAACTGGCTCAAACCGGTTTTGACAGCTCAAACCAGACCAGACGGCTCAAACCGGTTTTGACCGCTCAAACCACCAGACCGCTCAAACCGGTTTTGACCTCAAACCGGTTTTGACCGATGAGACCGATCAAACCGACCAGACCAGACCGCTAAAACCGGATCAAACTGGACCAGACCGGCCGAGACCGGCTAAAACCGGGCCAGACTGGCTCAAAGCGGTTTTGACCGGCTCAAACAAGACCAGACCGGCTCAAACCAGACCCGACCGGCTCAAACCAGAGCAGACCGTCACAAACCAGTTTTGAACGGCTCAAACCACATCAGACCGGCTAAAACCGGTTTTGACCGAATGAGACCGGATCAAACCGAATCAGACCGGCCCAGACCGGCTAAAATCGGATCAAACCGGACCAGACGGGCCCAGAACGGCTAAAACTGGGACACAAAATGGTTTTGACCAGCTCAAACCAGACCAGACCGGCTCAAAACGGTTTTGACCGGCCTGAGCCGGTTTTAATCGGCTCAAACCAGACCAGACCAGCTCAAACAGGTTTCGACCGGCTCAAACCGGTTTTGACAGGATCAAACCGGTTTTGAACGGCTCAAACCACACCAGACCAGCTAAAACCGGGCCAGACCGGTTTTGCTCGGATGAGACCGGATCAAACCAGACCAGACCGGCTCAATACGGTTTTGACCGGGTCAAACCAGACCAGACCGGCTCAAACAGGATTTGACCGGCTCAAACCAGACCAGACGGCTCAAACCAGACCAAACCGCTCAAACCGACCAGACCGGCCCAGACCAGCTGAAACCTGATAAAACCGACCAGACCGCTCAAACCGGTTTTGACTGGCTCAACCAGACCAGACTCAAACCGGTTTTGACCGATGAGACCGGATCAAACCGGACCAGACCGGCCCAGACCGGCTAAAATCGGATCAAACCGACCAGACCAGACAGCTCAAACCGGTTTTGACTCAAACCAGATCGGCTCAAACCGGACCAGACTGGCCCAGACCGGCTGAAACCGGGCCATACCAGCTCAAACCGGTTTTGACCGGCTCAAACCAGACCAGACCGGCTCAAACCAGACCAGAGCGTCTCAAACCGGTTTTGACCGGATCAAATCTGACCAGACCGGCTCAAACCAGACCAAACCGCTCAAACCAGACCGCTCAGACAGGCTCAAACCGGTTTTGACTGGCTCAACCGGTTTTGACTCAAACCGGTTTTGACCGCTCAAACCAGACCAGCTCAAACCGGTTTTGACCGCTCAAACCACCAGACCGGCTCAAACCGGACCAGACCGCTCAAACCGGTTTTGACCGGATGAGACCGGATCAAACCGACCAGACCGCTCAAACCGGATCAAACCGACCAGACCGGCCAGACCGGCTAAAACCGGGCCAAACCGCTCAAACCAGACCGCTCAGACAGGCTCAAACCGGTTTTGACCGACTAAAACCGGTTTTCACCGGCTCAAACCGGTTTTGAGCGGCTCAAACCAGACCAGACCGTTTGAAACCGGTTTTGACTACCTCAATCCGGTTTTGACCAGCTCAAACCACTCCAGATCGACTACAACAGGTTTTCACCAGCTCAAACCGGTTTTGACCTGATTAGACCGGATCAAACCGGACCAGACCGGCTCAGACAGGCTCGAATCGGTTTTGACTGGCTTCAACCTGACCAAACCAGCTCAAACTGCTTTTGACCGACTCGAACCGGTTTTGACCGGCTCAAACCACACCAGACCGGATCAAACCAGTTGTGACCTGCTCAAACCACACCAGACCGGCTGAAACCGGTTTTGACCAGCTGAAACCGGTTTTGACCGGATGACACCGGATCAAACCGGACCAGACCGTCTGAAACCAGACCAGACCGGCCCAGACCGCCTAAAACTGGGCCACAAACCGGTTTTGACCGGTTCAAACCAGACCAGACCGGCTCAAACCAGACCAGACCGGCTCAAACCGGTTTTGACCGGCTCAAACAGGACCAGGCCGGCTCAAACCGCTTTTGACTGGCTCAAACCGTTTTCGACCAGCTAAAACCAGACCAGACCGGCTCAACCGGTTTTGACCGCTCAAACCGGTTTTGACCGCTCAAACCAGACCAGACTCAAACCGGTTTTGACCGCTCAAACCGGTTTTGACCGGATGAGACCGGATCAAACCGACCAGACCAGACCAGACCGGCCAGACCGGATCAAACCGGACCGGACCGGCCCAGACCGCCTAAAACCAGGCCAAACCGGCTCCAACCTATTTTGACCGGCTCATACAAGACCAGACCGGCTCGAATCTGTTTTGACCGGCTCAAACCAGACCAGACCGTCTCAAACCGGTTTTGACCAGCTCAAACCACACCAGACCGGCTCAAACCGGTTTTGACCGGATGAGACCGGATCAAACCGACCAGACCGGCCATGACCGCCTAAAACTGGGCCAAACCGGTTTTGACTCAAACCGGTTTTGACCAGCTCAAACCAGACCAGACCGGCTCAAACCGGTTTTGACCGGCTCAAACCCCACCAGACCGGCTCAAACCAGACCAGACCGGCACAAATCGGTTTTGACCAGTTCAAACCGGTTTTGACCGGCACAAACCGGTTTTGACCGGATGATACCGGATCAAACCAGACCAAACCGGTTTTGACCTCAAACCAGACCGGCTCAAACCGACCAGACCAGACCAGCTCAAACCAGACCGCTCAAACCGATCAAACCGACCAGACCGCCCAGACCGGCTAAAACCGGGCCAAACCGCTCAAACCGGTTTTGACCGCTCAAACCAGACCGGCTCAAACCAGACCAGACCGGCTCAAACCGGTTTTGACCGATGAGACCGATCAAACCAGACCAGACTGGCTCAAACCGGTTTTGACAGCTCAAACCGGTTTTGACTCAAACCAGACAGGCCCAGACCGGCAAAATCCGGGCCACAAACCGGTTTTGACCGGCTCCAACCAGACCACACCGGCTCAAACCACTTTGGATCGGCCTGAGCCGGTTTTGACCGGCTCAAACCAGACCAGACCGGCTCAAAGCGGACCAGACCGGCTCAAACCGGTTTTGATCGGATGACACCGGATCATACCGGACCAGACCGGCTCACACCGGATCAAACCGGACCAGACACGCCCAGACCGGCTGAAACCGGATCAAACCGGACCAGACTGGCCCAGACCGGCTGAAACCGGGCCATACCGGCTCAAACCGGTTTTGACCGGCTCAAACCAGACCAGACCGGTTTTGACCGCTCAAACCACCAGACCGCTCAAACCGGTTTTCACCGCTCAAACCGGTTTTGACCTGATTAGACCGGATCAAACCGGACCAGACCAGACCAGACCAGACCGGCTCAAA
This sequence comes from Cercopithecus mona, assembly GCA_014849445.1. Classification (NCBI taxonomy): domain Eukaryota; kingdom Metazoa; phylum Chordata; class Mammalia; order Primates; family Cercopithecidae; genus Cercopithecus; species Cercopithecus mona. The sequence continues at coordinate 20,084 of JABBCR010001017.1, forward strand.
CCGGTTTTGACTGGCTTCAACCAGACCAAACCGGCACAAACCGATTTTGACCCGCTCCAACCGGTTTTGACGGGCTCAAACCAGACCAGACCGGCTCAAACCGGTTTTGACCGGCTCAAACCTCACCAGACCGCTCAAACCACACCAGACCGGATCAACCCGGTTTTGATCTGCTCAAACCACACCAGACCGGCTGAAACCGGTTTTGACTGCTCAAACCGGTTTTGACCGGATCAAACCGGACCAGACAGGCCCAGACCGGCTGAAACCGGATCAAACAGGACCAGACCGGACCAGACCGCCTAAAACTGGGCCACAAACGGGTTTTGACCGGCTCAAACCAGACCAGACCGGCTCAAACCAGACCAGACGGGCTGAAACCGATTTTGACTGGCTGAAACCGGTTTTGACTGGCTCAAACCACTCCAGACCGGGTAAAACCGGTTTTCACCGGCTCAAACCGACCAGACGGCCCAGACCGGCTCAAACCGGTTTTGACCGGCTCGAACAGGTTTTGACGGCTCAAACCAGACCAGACCGGCTCAAACCGGTTTTGACAGCTCAAACCGGTTTTGACCGATGAGACCGGATCAAACCGACCAGACCAGACCGGCTAAAACCGGTTTTGATCGGCTCAAACCAGACCAGACCGCCCAGACCGCTAAAACCGGATCAAACCAGACCAGCTCAAACCTGTTTTGACCGGCCTGAGACGGTTTTGAGCGGCTCAAACCAGACCAGACCGGCTCGAACCTCTTTTAACCGGCTCAAACCAGATCAGACCGGCTCAAACCGGTTTTGACCTGCTCAAACCACACCAGACCGGCTGAAACCGGTTTTGACCAGATGAGACCGGATCAAACCGAATCAGCCCGGCCCAGACCGGCTAAAATCGGATCAAACTGGACCAGACCGTCCCAGACCGCCTAAAATTGTGCCACAAACCGGTTTTGACCGCTTCAAACCAGACCAGACCGGCCCAAACCTGTTTTGACCGACCTGAGCCGGTTTTGACCGGCTCAAACCAGACCGGAGCGGCTCAAACCGGTTTTGACTGGCTCAAACCAGACCAGACCGTTTCAAACCGGTTTTGACTGGCTCAATCCGGTTTTGACCGGCTCAAACCACTCCAGACCGGCTAAAACCGGTTTTCACCAGCTCAAACCGGTTTTGACCTGGTAAGACCGGATGAAACAGGACCAGATGGGCTCAGAGAGGCTCGAATCAGCTTTGTCTGGCTTCAACCAGACCAAACCGGCTCAAATCGGTTTTGACCGGCTCAAACCGGTTTTGACTGGCTCAGACCAGACCAGACCGGCTCAAACCGGTTTCGACCTGCTCAAACCACACCAGACCGGCTCAAACCAGACCAGACCGACTCAAACCGATTTTGACCTGCTCAAACAAACCAGACCGGCTGAAACCGGTTTTGACCGTTTCAAACCAGAGCAGACCGGCTCAAACCGGTTTTGAAAGGCTCAAACCGGTTTTGACCTGCTCAAACTACACCAGACCGGCTGAAACCGGTTTTGACCGGATGAGACCGGATCAAACAGAATCAGACCAGCCAAGACCGGCTAAAATCGGATCAAACCGGACCAGACCAGCCCAGACCGCCTATAACTGTGCCACAAACCGGTTTTGACCGCTTCAAACCAGACCAGACGGGCTCAAACCGATTTTGACCGGCTCAAACCAGACCAGACCGGTTCAAACCGATTTTGACTGGCTCAATCCGGTTTTCACCGGCTCAAACCGGTTTTGACCGGCTCAATCCACTCCAGACCTGCTAAAACCGGTTTTCACCGCCTCAAACCGGTTTTGACCTGATTAGACCGGATCAAACCGGACCAGACCGGCTCAGACAGGCTCTAATCGGTTTTGACTGACTTCAACCAGACCAGACCGGCTCAAACCGGTTTTAAAAGGCTCAAACCGGTTTTGACCGACTCAAAACACACCAGACCGGCTCAAACCGATTTTGACTGGCTGAAACCGATTTTGACCATATGAGACCGGATCAGACCGGACCAGACGGGCTCAGACCAGCTAAAACCAGATCAAACCGGAACAGAACTGCCCAGACCGCCTAAAACCGGGCCACAAACCGGTTTTGACCGATTCAAACCAGACCAGACCGGCTCAAACCGGTTGAGACCGGCTCGAACCGGTTTTGACCGATGAGACCGGATCAAACCAGACCAGCTCAAACCAGACCAGACTCAAACCGGTTTTGACCAGCTCAAACCGGTTTTGACTCAAACCAGACCGGCTCAAACGGTTTTGACCGGCTCAACCAGACCAAACCGGCTCAAACCGGTTTTGACCGGCTCAAACCGGTTTTGAGCGCCAGAACAGACCGGCTCAAACCAGACCAGATCGGCTCAAACCGGTTTTGACAGGCTCAAATCGGTTTTCACCGGCTCAAACCACACCAGACCGGCTCAAATCAGTTTTGACCGGCTGAAACCGATTTTGACCGGATGAGACCAGATCAAACCGGACCAGACGGGCCCAGACCGGCTAAAATTAGATCAAACCGGACCAGACCGGCCCAGACCGCCTAATACTGGGCCAAAAACCAGTTTTCATCGGTTCAAACCCGACCAGAAAGGCTCAAACCGGTTTTAACCGAACTGAGTCGGTTTTGACCGGCTCAAACCAGACCAGACCGGCTCAAACCAGACCAGACCGGCTGAAACCGGCTGAAACCGGTTTTGACCGGCTCAAACCGGACCAGACCAGACCAGAGCAGCTCAAACCGGTTTTGACTCAAACCAGACCAGACGGCTCAAACCAGACCGCTCAAACCGGACCAGACCAGACCGGTTCAAACCGGATTTGACCGGCTCAAACCAGACCAGACCGGATCAATCCGGTTTTGACCGGCTCAAACCGGTTTTGACCGCTTCAAACCACTCCAGACCGGCTCAAACCGGTTTTCACCGGCTCAAACCGGTTTTGACCGGATGAGAACGGATCAAACCGAATCAGACCGGCCCAGACCAAACCGCTCAAACCAGACCGCTCAAACCAGACCGCTCAAACCACCAGACCGGCTAAAACCGGTTTTGACCGGCTCAAACCACCAGACCGCTCAAACCGACCAGACCGCTCAAACCAGACCAGACCGCTCAAACCAGACCAGACGCTCAAACCGGTTTTGACTGGCTCAACCGGTTTTGACCGGATGAGACCGGATCAAACCCAATCAGACCGGCCCAGACCGGCTCAAACCGGTTTTGACCGGCTCAAACAAGACCAGACCGTCCCAGACAGGCTAAAACCAGGCCACAAACCGGTTTTGACAGGCTCAAATCAGACCAGACCGGCTCAAACCAGACCAGACGGGTCAAACCGGTTTTGTCCGGCTCAAACCGGTTTTGACCTGATCAAACCAGACCGGCTCAAACCGGACCAGACCGCTCAAACAGGATCAAACCGACGCGCACCAGCCCAGACCGCCTAAAACTGGGACACAAACCGGTTTTGACCAGCTCAAACCAGACCAGACCCGCTCAAACCGATTTTGACCTGCCTGAGCCGGTTTTAATCAGCTCAAACCAGACCAGACCGGCTCAAACCGGACCAGACCGGCTCAAACCCGTTTTGACCGGCTGAAACCAGACCAGACCGGCTCAAACCGGTTTTGATGGGCTCAAACCGGTTTTGACCCGCTCAAACCAGACCAGACCGCCCAGACCGCTAAAACCGGATCAAACCGGACCAGACCGCTCAAACCAGACCAGACCGTTCAAACCGGTTTTGACCGATGAGACCGATCAAACCAGACCAGACCGCTCAAACCGGTTTTGACTCAAACCGGTTTTGACCGGATCAAACCACATCAGACCGGTTAAAACCGGGCCAGACAGGCTCAAACCGGTTTTGACCGGATCAAACCGTTCCATACCGGCTCACACCGGATCAAACAGGACCAGACAGGCCCAGACCGGCTAAAAAGGGGCCAGACCGGCTCAAACCGGTTTTGACCGGCTCAAACCAGACCAGACCGGCTCAAACCGGTTTTGACCGGCCTGAGACGGTTTTGACCAGCTCAAACCAAACCAGACCGGCTCAAACCGGTTTTGACCGGCTCAAACCGGATTTGACCGGATGAGACCGGATCAAACCGAATCAGACCGGCCTAGACCGGCTAAAATCGGATCAAACCGGCCCAGACCGGCCCAGACTGCCTAGAACTGCGACACCAACCGGTTTTGACCGGTTCAAACCAGTCCAGACCGTCTCAAACAAATTTTGACCGACCTGAGCCGGTTTTGACTCGCTCAAACCAGACCAGACCGGCTCAAACCGGTTTTCACTGGCTCAAACCGGTTTTGACTGGTTTTGGCTCCAACCAGAACAAACCGGTTCAATCCGGTTTTGACCGGCTCAAACCGGCTTTGACCGGATGACACGGGATCAAACCGGACCAGACCAGACCGGCAAACCGGTTTTGACTCAAACCAGACCAGACCGCCCAGACCGCTAAAACCGGGCCAAACCGCTCAAACCTTTTGACCGCTCAAACCAGACCAGACCCGCGCAAGCCGGTGTTGACCGCTCAAACCAGACCAGACCGCTCAAACCGACCAGACCGGCTCAAACCAGACCAGACTGGATCAAACCGGTTTTGATCGGCTCAAACCAGACCAGTCCGGCTCAAACCGGTTTTGACCGGATGAGACCGATCAAACCGACCAGACCGCCCAGAACGGCTAAAATCGGATCAAACCAGACCAGACCGGCCCACACCGCCTAAAACTGGGCCACAAACCGGTTTTGACCGTTTCAAAGCAGACCAGACCGGCTCAAACCGGTTTTGACCGACATGAGCCGGTTTTGACCGGCTGAAACCAGACCAGACAGGCTCAAACCAGACCAGACCGGGTCAAATGGGTTTTGTCCGGCTCAAAACAGACCGGCTCAAACCTTTTGACCGCTCAAACCGACCAGACCGCCCAGACCGCCTAAAACTGGGACCCAAACCGGTTTTGACCAGCTCAAACCACCAGACCGCTCAAACCGGATCAAACCAGACCAAACCGGTTTTGACCGGCTCAAACCGACCAGACCGCTCAAACCGGTTTTGACCGCTCAAACCGGTTTTGACCGCTCAAACCACCAGACCGGCTAAAACCGGTATTCACCGGCTCAAACCGGTTTTGACCTGATTAGACCGGATCAAACCGACCAGACCGCCCAGACCGGCTGAAACCGGATCAAACCAGACCGGCTCAACCAGACCAAACCGCTCAAACCGGTTTTGACCGCTCAAACCAGACCAGACCGCTCAAACCAGACCAGACGCTCAAACCGGTTTTGACCGGCTAAAACCGGTTTTGACCGCTCAAACCACCAGACCGCTCAAACCGGACCAGACCGGCTCAAACCTTTTGACCGCTCAAACCGATCAAACCGGACCAGACCGCTCAAACCGGTTTTGACGGCTCAAACCGGTTTTGACCGCTCAAACCGGTTTTGACGCTCAAACCAGACCGCTCAAACCGACCAGACCAGACCAAACCGCTCAAACCGGATCAAACCGGACCAGACCGCCCAGACCGGCTAAAACCGGTTTTGACTGGCTCAAACCACTCCAGACCGCTCAAACCGGTTTTGACGCTCAAACCAGACCAAACCGGTTTTGACCTCAAACCAGACCAGACCGTTCAAACCGGTTGTGACCGGATGACACCGGATCAAACCAAATCAGACCGGCCCAGAACAGCTAAAATCAGATCAAACCGGACCAGACGGGCCCAGACCTCCTAAAACTGGACCACAAACCATTTTTGAACGGCTCAAAGCTGACCAGACCGGCTCACACCGGTTTTGACTGGCTCAAACCAGTCCAGATCGGCTCAAACCGTACCAGACCAGACCGGCCAGACCGGCTCAAACCGGTTTTGACCGATGAGACCGATCAAACCGACCAGACCGGCTCAAACCGGATCAAACCGGACCAGACCAGACCAGACCGGCTAAACCAGGGCCACACCGACTCAAACCGGTTTTGACCGCTCAAACCAGACCAGACCGCTCAAACCGGTTTTGACTCAAAACGGTTTTGAACGGCTCAAACCACTGCAGCCCGGCTCAAACCGGTTTTGACGGTCTCAAACCGGTTTTGACCTGATTAGACCGGATCAAACCGACCAGACCGCCCAGACCGGCTAAAACCGGTTTTGACGGGCTCAAACCAGACCAAACCGCTCAAACCGGTTTTGACTGCTCAAACCGGTTTTGACGCTCAAACCAGACCAGACCGCTCAAACCAGACCAGACCGCTCAAACCGGTTTTGACCGTCTCAAAACACACCAGACCGGCTCACACCGGTTTTGACCGGCTCAAACCGATTTTAACCGGATGAGACCGGATCAAACTGGACCGAAAGGTCCCAGACCGGCTAAAACCGGATCAAACCAGACCAGACCAGCCCAGAACGCCTAAAACCGGGCCACAAACCGGTTTTGACCGGCTCAAACCAGACCAGACCGGCTCAAACCGGTTTTGACTGGATGAGACCGGATCAAACCAGAGGAGACCGGCTCAAACCGGATCAAACCGCACAAACCGGTTTTGACCGGTTCAAACCAGACCAGACCGGCTCAAACCGGTTTTGACTGGCTCAATCCGGTTTTGACCAGCTCAAACCGGTTTTGACCGCTTCAAACCAGTCCAGACTGGCTCAAAACGATTTTGACCGGCTCGAACCTGTGTTGACCTGATTAGACCGGATCAAACCAGACCAGACGGGCTCAGAATGGCTCGAATCGGTTTTGACTGCCTTCAACCAGACCAAACCGACTCGAACCGGTTTTGAAAGGCTCGATCAGGTTTTGACCGGCTCAAACCAGAACAGACCGGCTCAAACCGGTTTTGACCAGCTCTAACCGGTTTTGACCGGATGAGACCGGATCAAACCAGACCAGACCGCCCAGACCGCTAAAACCGGTTTTGACCAGCTCAACCAGACCAGACCGGCTCAAACCGTTTTTGACCGGCACAATCCGGTTTTGACCGGCTCAAACCAGACCAGACCAAACCGGTTTTGACTCAAACCAGACCAAACCGGTTTTGACCGGATGAGACCGGATCAAACCGAATCAGACCGCCCAGACCGCTAAACCGGTTTTGACTGGCTCAAACCAGACCGCTCAAACCGGTTTTGACCAGCTCAAACCGGTTTTGACTGGCTCAAGCCAGACCAGACCGTCTGAAACCGGTTTTGACTGGCTCAAACCGGTTTTGACCGCTCAAACCACCAGACCGCTCAAACCGGTTTTGACCGATGAGACCGGATCAAACCGACCAGACCGGCCCAGACCGCTAAAACCGGGCCAAACCGCTCAAACCGGTTTTGACCTCAAACCAGACCAGACCAAACCGGTTTTGACTGCTCAAACCAGACCAGACCGCTCAAACCGGACCAGACCGCTCAAACCGGTTTTGACCGATGAGACCGGATCAAACCGAATCAGACCGCCCAGACCGCTAAAATCAGATCAAACTGGACCAGACCGGCCGAGAACGGCTAAAACCGGCACACAAACCTGTTTTGACCAGCTCAAACCTGACCAGACCGGCTCAAACCAGACCAGACAGGCTCAAACCGGTTTTGACCAGCTCAAACCAGACCAGACCGCCTCAAACCGGTTTTGACCGGATGAGACCGATCAAACCGACCAGACCAGACCGCCCAGACCGCTAAAACCGGGCCAAACCGCTCAAACCGGATCAAACCGACCAGACCGCTCAGACAGGCTCAAACCGGTTTTGAGCCGGTCAAACCGGTTTTGACTCAAACCGGTTTTGACCTCAAACCGGTTTTGACTGGCTCAAACCCGACCAGACCTGCTCAAACCGGATCAGAACGGCTCAAACCGGTTTTGAATGGCTCAAACCAGACCAGACCGCTCAAACCGACCAGACCGGCTCAAACCGGTTTTGACCGCTCAAACCGATCAAACCGACCAGACCGCTCAAACCGGATCAAACCGACCAGACGGCCCAGACCGCTAAAACCGGATCAAACCGACCAGACCGGCCCAGACGGCTAAAACCGGGCCTGACCGGCTCAAACCGGACCAGACGGCCCAGACCGCTAAAACCGGGCCAAACCGGTTTTGACTCAAACCAGACCAGACCGGCTCAACCAGACCAGCCCGGCTCAAACCGGTTTTGAGCGGCTCAAACCGGTTTCGGCCGGCTCAAACCAGACCAGACTGGCTCAAACCGGTTTTGACCTCAAACCAGACCGCTCAAACCGTTTTGACCGGCTCAAACCACCAGTCCGGCTCAAACCGGTTTTGACCGGCTCAAACCGGTTTTGACCTGATGAGACCGGAACAAACCAGACCAGACTGGCTCAAACCAGACCGGCTCAAACCGGATCAAACCGGACCAGACCGGCCCAGACCGCTAAAACTGGGCCAAACCGGTTTTGACCGGCTCAAACCAGACCAGACCAAACCGCTCAAACCAGACCGGCTCAAACGGTTTTGACCGGCTCAAACCGGTTTTGACCAGCTCAAACCAGACCAGACCGGCTCAAACCGGTTTTGACCGCTCAAACCGGTTTTGACCGGATGAGACGGATAAAACCGGACCAGACCGGCCCAGACCGGCTAAAACCGGATAAAACCAGACCAGACGGCCCAGACCGCTAAAACCGGGCCAAACCGGCTCAAACCGTTTTGACCGGCTAAAACCGGATCAAACCAGACCAAACCGGTTTTGACGGCTCAAACCAGACCAGACCGGCTCAAACCGGTTTTGACGGCTCAAACCGGTTTTGACGGATGAGACCGGATCAAACCGACCAGACCGCCCAGACCGGCTAAAACCGGTTTTGACCGCTAAAACCGGGCCAAACCGCTCAAACCGTTTTGACCGCTCAAACCGGTTTTGACCGCTCAAACCGGTTTTGACCAGCTCAAACCGGTTTTGACTCAAACCGGTTTTGACCGATCAAACCGGACCAGACGGCTCAAACCGGTTTTGACCGCTCAAACCACCAGACCGCTCAAACCGACCAGACCGCTCAAACCGGTTTTGACCGCTCAAACCAGACCAGACCGCAAACCGGTTTTGACCGCTCAAACCGGTTTTGACCTCAAACCGGTTTTGACCGGCTCAAACCACCAGACCGGCTGAAACCGGTTTTGACCGCTCAAACCGGTTTTGACCGGATGAGACCGATCAAACCGAATCAGACCGGCCCAGACCGCTGAAAACGGGGCCAGACCGGCTCAAACCGACCAGACCAGACCGGCTAAAACCGGGCCAAACCGGTTTTGACCGGCTCAAACCAGACCAGACCGGCTCAAACCGGTTTTGACCGCTCAAACCAGACCAGACCGCTCAAACCAGTTTTCACTGGCTCAAACCGGTTTTGACGGCTCAAACCGGTTTTGACCGCTCAAACCGGTTTTGACCGCTCAAACCACCAGACCGCTCAAACCGGTTTTGACCGCTCAAACCGGTTTTGACTGGCTCAAACCAGACCAAACCGCTCAAACCAGACCAGACCAGACCGCTAAAATCGGATCAAACCGACCAGACCGGCCCAGACCGCCTAAAACTGGGCCAAACCGGTTTTGAGCCGGTCAAACCGGTTTTGACGGCTCAAACCAGACCAGACCGGCTCAAACCTGTTTTGACCAAACCAGACCGGCTCAAACCTATTTTAACCTGCTCAAACCAGACGAGCCCAACTCAAACCGGTTTTGACCGGCTCTAAGCAGACCAGACCGGCTCAAACCGGTTTTGACCGGCTCAAACCAGACCAGACCGGCTCAAACCGGATCAAAAGGGACCAGACCGGCCCAGACAGGCTGAAACCGGTCCAGACCGGCTCAAACCGGTTTTGACCGACTCAAACCAGACCAGACCGGCTCAAACCGGTTTTGACCGGCTCAAAGCCGTTTTGACCGGATCAAACCGGATCAAACTGACCAGACCGCCCAGACCGCTAAACCGGTTTTGACTCAAACCAGACCAAACCGCTCAAACCAGACCGCTCAGACAGGCTCAAACCGGTTTTGACTCAAACCGGTTTTGACTCAAACCGGTTTTGACCGCTCAAACCAGACCGCTCAAACCGGTTTTGACCTCAAACCAGACCAGACCGGTTCAAACCTGTTTTGACCGATCAAACCGACCAGACCAGACCGCTCAAACCACCAGACCGGCTAAAACCGGGCCAAACCGGTTTTGACCGCTCAAACCAGACAGACCGGCTCAAACCGGTTTTGACCGCTCAAACCAGACAGACCGGCTCAAACCGGTTTTGACCGGATGAGACCGATCAAACCAGACCAGACCAGACCAGACCGGCTCACACCGGTTTTGACTGGCTCAAACCAGACCAGACCGGCTCAAACCGGTTTTGACCTGATTAGACCGGATCAAACCGACCAGACCGCCCAGACCGCTAAAATCGGATCAAACCGACTCAAACCGGTTTTGACCGGCTCAAACCAGGCCAGACCGACTCAAACCGGTTTTGACCTTTCTCAGCCGGTTTTGACTGGCTCAAACCAGACCAGACCGCTAAACCGGTTTTCACCGCTCAAACCGGTTTTGACCTGATTAGACCGGACCAAACCGACCAGACCGCTCAGACAGGCTCAATCGGTTTTGACTGGCTTCAACCAGACCAAACCGCTCAAACCGGTTTTGACCGGCTGAAACCGATTTTGACCAGCTCAAACCGGACCAGACCAGACCAGAGAGGCTGAAACCGGACCAGACCGGCACAAACCGGTTTTGACCGCTCAAACCGGATCAAACGGACCAGACCGGCTCAAACCGGTTTTGACCGGCTCAAACCGGATCAAACCGACCAGACCGGCCAGACCGGCTCAAACCGGCTCAAACCGGTTTTGACCTCAAACCAGACCAGACGGCTCAAACCAGACCAGACCAGACGGGCTCAAACCGGTTTTGACCGGCTCAAACCAGACCAGACCGGCTAAAACCGGATCAAACCGGACCAGACCGCTAAACCGGGCCACAAACCGGTTTTGACGGCTCAAACCAGACAGACCGGCTCAAACCGGTTTTGACTCAAACCAGACCGGCTCAAACGGTTTTGACCGGATGAGACGGATCAAACCGACCAGACCAGACCGCTCAAACCGGACCAGACCAGACCGCCTCAAACCAGACCAGACGGGCTCAAACCGGTTTTGACCGGCTCACACCAAAAGAGACCGGCTCAAACCGGTTTTGACCGGATGAGACAGGATAAAACCAGACCAGACTGGCTTAAACCGGATGAAACCGCACCAGACCAGCCCAGAACAGCTGAAACCGGTTTTGACTGGCTAAAACCGGTTTTGACCAGATGAGACCGGATCAAACCGAATCAGACCGGCCCAGACCGGCTAAAATCGGATCAAACCGGACCAGACCGGCCCAGACCGCCTAAAACTGGGCCACAAACCGGTTTTGACCGGTTCAAACCAGACCAGACCGGCTGAAACCGGTTTTGACCGGCTAAAACCTTTTTTGACCGGTCTGGTCTGGTTTGAGCCGGTCAAAGCGGTTTTGACCAGCTCAAACCTGTTTTGACTCAAACCAGACCAGACGCTCAAACCGGTTTTGACTCAAACCGGTTTTGACCGATCAAACCGACCAGACCAGACCGGCCAGACCGGCTAAAACCGGGCCAAACCGGCTCAAACCAGACCGGCTCAGACAGGCTCAAACCGGTTTTGAGCCGGTCAAACCGGTTTTGACCGGCTCAAACCAGACCAGACCAGACCTCAAACCGGTTTTGACCGCTCAAACCACCAGACCGGCTGAAACCGGTTTTGACTGCTCAAACCGGTTTTGACCGATGAGACCGATCAAACCGAATCAGACCGCCCAGACCGCTAAAACCGGATCAAACCGGAACAGACCGGACCAGACCGGCTAAAACCGGGCCAAAAACCGGTTTTGACCAGCTCACACCAGACCAGACCGGCTCAAACCAGACCAGAGAGGCTCAAACCGGTTTTGACTGGCTGAAAGCAGACCAGACCGGTTCAAACCGGTTTTGACTGGCTCAATCCGGTTTTGACGGGCTAAAACCGGTTTTGACCGATCAAACCGGACCAGACCAGACCGGACCAGACTGGCCCAGGCCGGCTAAATCCGGATCAAACCGGACCAGAAACGCCCAGACCGCCTAAAACCGGGCCAAACCGGCTCGAACCGGTTTTGACCGGCTCAAACCAGACCAGACCGGCTCAAACCGGTTTTGAAAGGCTCAAACCAGACCAGACCGGCTCAAACCAGACCAGACCGGCTCAAACCGGTTTTGAACGGCTCAAACCGGTTTTGACCTGCTCAAACCACACCAGACCGGCTGAAAACGGTTTTCACCGGCTAAAACCGGTTTTGACCGGATGAGACCCGATCAAACCAGACCGCTCAAACCAGACCAGACCAGACCGGCTCAAACCAGACCAGACGGGTCAAACCGGTTTTGTCCGGCTCAAACCGGTTTTGACCGCTCAAACCGGTTTTGACCGGCTCAAACCTATTTTGACCAGCTCAAACCAGACCAGACCGGCTCAAACCGGTTTTGACTGGCTCAAACCAGACCAGACCGGCTCAAACCGGTTTTCACGGGCTCAAACCGGCTCAAACCGGACCAAACCAGACCAGACCGGCCCAGACCGGCTAAAATCGGATCAAACCGGACCAGACCGGCCCAGACGGCTAAAACCGGTTTTGACTCAAACCGGTTTTGACCGGCTCAAACCAGACCAGACCGGCTCAAACCGGTTTTGACTGGCTCAAACCGGATCAAACCAGACCAGACCAGCTCAAACCAGACCAGACGGCTCAAACCGGTTTTGACCGCTCAAACCAGTCCAGACCGGCTCAATCCGGTTTTCACCGGCTCAAACCGGTTTTGACGGATGAGACCGGATCAAACCGTAACAGACCGGCCCAGACGCCTAAAACCGCATCAAACCGGACCAGACCAGACGGGCCCAGACCGCCTAAAACTGGGACACAAACCGGTTTTGACCAGCTCAAACCAGACCAGACCGGCTAAAACCGGTTTTGACCGGCTCAAACCTTACCAGACCGGCTCAAACCACACCAGACAGGCTCAAGCCGGTTTTGACCAGCTCAAACCAGACTAGACCGGCTCAAACCGCTTTTGACCGGCTCAAACCGGTTTTGACCGGATGAGACCATATCAAACCGGACCAGACCGGCCAGACCGGCTCAAACCAGACCAGCTCAAACCGGTTTTGACCGATCAAACCAGACCGGCTCAACCAGACCAGCCCAGACCGGCTAAAACCAGGCCAAACCGGCTCAAACCGGTTTTGACCGGCTCAAACCAGACCAGACCGGCTCAAACCGGTTTTGAGCAGCCTGAGCTAGTTTTGACCGGATCAAACCAGACCAGACCAAACCGGCTCAAACCGGATCAAACCGACCAGACCAGACAGGCTCAAACCAGACCAGACCGCTAAAACCGGGCCAAACCGGCTCAAACCGTTTTTGACTTGCTCAAACCAGACCATACCGGCTCAAACCGGTTTTGATCAGCTCAAACCAGACCAGACCGGCTCAAACCAGACCAGACCGTTCAAACCGGTTTTGACCGCTCAAACCGGACCAGACCAGACCAAACCGCTCAAACCGGATCAAACCAGACCGGCTCAACCAGACCAACCAGACCAGACCGGCTCAAACCAGACCAAACCGGCTCAAACCGGTTTTGACCGGCTCAAACCAGACCAGACCGGCTCAAACCAGACCAGACCAGCTCAAACCGGTTTTGACCGGATGAGACCGGATCAAACAGGACCAGACAGGCCCAGACCGGCTAAAAAGGGGCCAGACCGGCTCAAACCGGTTTTGACCGGCTCAAACCAGACCAGACCGGCTCAAACCGGTTTTGACCGGCCTGAGACGGTTTTGACCAGCTCAAACCAGACCAGACCGGCTCAAACCGGTTTTGACCGGCTCAAACAACAACAGACTGGCTCAAACCGGCCGAGACCGGCTCAAACCGGGCCAGACCGGCTCAAACCGGTTTTGACCGACTCAAACCACACCAGACCGGCTCAAACCGCTTTTGACTGGTTCCAACCCGTTTTGACCGGTTCAAACCAGACCATACCGGCTGAAACCGGTTTTGACCGACCTGAGCCGGTTTTGACCGGCTAAAACCAATCCAGACCAGTTCAAACCAGACCAGACCCGCTCAAACCGGTTTTGACTGGTTCAAAGGGATTTTGACCGGATCAAACCGGTTTTGACAGGCTCAAATCAGACCAGACGAGACCAGACCGGCTCAAACCGGATCAAACCGACCAGACGGCCCAGACCGGCTGAAACCGGATCAAACCAGACCAGACCGGCTCAAACCGGTTTTGACGCTCAAACCAGACCAAACCGGTTTTGACCGCTCAAACGAAACCAGACCGGCTCAAACCGGTTTTGACTGGCTCAACCGGTTTTGACCGCTCAAACCGGTTTTGACCGGCTCAGACCAGACCAGACCGGCTCAAACTGTTTTTGACCGGCTCAAACCACACTAGACCGTCTCAAATAGGTTTTGACAGGCTGAAACCGATTTTGACCGGATGAGACCGGATCAAACCCGACCAGATGGGCCCAAACCGTCTAAAACCGGATCAAAACGGACCAGACCGGCCCAGACCACCTAAAACCGGGCCAATCCGTCTCCAACCGGTTTTGAGCGGCTCAAACCAGACCAGACCGGCTCGAACCTGTTTTAACCGGCTCAAACCAGATCAGACCGGCTCAAACCGGTTTTGACCTGCTCAAACCACACCAGACCGGCTGAAACCGGTTTTGACCGGATGAGACCGGATCAAACCGGACCAGACCGGCCCAGACCGCCTAAAACCGGGCCAAACCGGCTCAAACCTATTTTGACCAGCTCAAACTAGACCAGACCGGCTCAAACCGGTTTTGACCGGCTCAAACCAGACCAGACCGGCTCAAACCAGACCAGACCGGCTCAAACCGGTTTTGACCGGCTCAAACCGGTTTTGACCTGCTCAAACCACACCAGACCGGCTGAAACCGGTTTTGACCGGATGAGACCGGATCAAACCGAATCAGACCGGCCCAGACCGGCTAAAATCGGATCAAACCGGACCAGACCGGCCCAGACCGCCTAAAACTGGGCCACAAACCGGTTTTGACCGGTTCAAACCAGACCAGACCGGCTCAAACCAGACCAGACCGGCTCAAACCGGTTTTGACAGGCTCAAACCGGTTTTCACCGGCTCAAACCAGACCAGAATGGTTCAATCCGGTTTTGACCGGCTCAAACCGGTTTCGAACGGCTGGAACCGGTTTTGACCGGCTCAAACCGGTTTTGACCGGCTCAAACCACACCAGACCGGCTGAAACCGGTTTTGACCAGCTGAAACCGGTTTTGACCGGATGACACCGGATCAAACCGGACCAGACCGGCCCAGACCGCCTAAAACTGGGCCACAAACCGGTTTTGACCGTTTCAAACCAGACCAGACCGGCTCAAACAAGACCAGACCGCTTCCAACCGGTTTTGACCCGCTCAAACCAGACCAGACCGGCTCAAACCGGTTTTGACTGGCTCAAACCAGACCAGACCGGCTCAAACCGGATCAAACTGGACCAGACCGGCCCAGAACGCCTTAAACCGGGCCAAACCGGTTTTGACCTCAAACCGGTTTTGACTCAAACCGGTTTTGACCGCTCAAACCACACCAGAACCGCTCAAACCGGTTTTGACCGGATGAGACCGGATCAAACGGTATCAGTCAGGCCCAGACCGGCTAAAACCGGATCAAACCGGACCAGACGGCTCAAACCGGCTCAAACCGGCTCAAACCGGCTCAAACCACCAGACCGGCTCAGACAGGCTCAAACCGGTTTTGACTCAAACCGGTTTTGACTCAATCAGGTTTTGACTGGCTCACACCAGACCAGACCGGCTCAAACAAGACCAGACCGGCTCAAACCGGTTTTGACCGGATGAGACCGGATCAAACCGGACCAGACTGGTCAAACCGCATCAAACCGGAAAAGACCGGCCCAGACCGGCTAAAACTGGGCCAAATCGGCTCAAACCGGTTTTGACCGGCTCAAACCAGACCAGACCGGCTCAAACAAGACCAGACCGGCTCAAACCGGTTTTGACCGGATGAGACCGGATCAAACCGGACCAGACAGGCTCACACCGGATCAAACCGGACCAGATAGGCCCAGATCGGCTAAAACTGGATCAAACCGGACCAGACCGGCTCAGACCGGTTTTGACCAGCTCTAAACAGACCACAGTCTCAAACCGGTTTAGACTGGCTCAATCCGGTTTTGACCAGCTCAAACCACTCCAGACCGGCTAAAACCGGTTTTCACCAGCTCAAACCGGTTTTGACCTGATTAGATCGGATCAAACCGGACCAGACCGGCTCAGACAGGCTCAAATTGGTTTTGACTGGCTAAAACCAGACCAGACCGGCTCAAACCGGTTTTGACAGGCTCAGACCGGTTTTGACCAGCTCAAACCAGACCAGACCGGCTCAAACCGGTTTTGACCTGCTCAAACCACACCAGACCGGCTGAAACCGGTTTTGACCGGCTAAAACCGGTTTTGACCGGATGAGACCGGATCAAACCGAATCAGACCGGCCCAGACCGGCTAAAATCGGATCAAACCGGACCAGACCGGCCCAGACCGCCTAAAACTGGGCCACAAACCGGTTTTGACCGGTTCAAACCAGACCAGACCGGCTCAAACCAGACCAGACCGGCTCAAACCGGTTTTGACCGGCTCAAACCAGACCAGACCGGCTGAAACCGGTTTTGACCAGCTCAAACCGGTTTTGACCTGATTAGACCGGATCAAACCAGACCAGACCGGCTCAAACCACACCAGACCGGCTCAAACCGGTTTTGGACCAGACCGGCTCAAACCAGACCAGACCGGCTCAAACCGGTTTTGACCGGCTCAAACCAGACCAGACCGGCTAAAACCGGTTTTGACCGGCTCAAACCAGACCAGACCGGCTCAAACCAGACCAGACCGGCTCAAACCGGTTTTGACCGGCTCAAACCGGTTTTGACCTGCTCAAACCACACCAGACCGGCTGAAACCGGTTTTGACCGGATGAGACCGGATCAAACCGAATCAGACCGGCCCAGACCGGCTAAAATCGGATCAAACCGGACCAGACCGGCCCAGACCCCCTATAACTGTGCCACAAACCGGTTTTGACCGCTTCAAATCAGACGAGACCGGCTCAAACCTGTTTTGACCGACCTGAGCCGGTTTTCACCGGCTCAAACCAGACCAGACCGGCTCAAACCAGACCAGACTGGCTCAAACCGGTTTTGACCGGCTCAAACCAGACCAGACCGGTTCAAACCGGTTTTGACTGGCTCAATCCGGTTTTGACCAGCTCAAACTGGGTTTGACCGGCTCAATTAACTCCAGACCTGCTAAAACCGGTTTTGACCTGATTAGACCGGATCAAACCGGACCAGACCGGCTCAGACAGGCTCGAATCGGTTTTGACTGGCTTCAACCAGACCAGACCGGCTCAAACCGGTTTTGAAAGGCTCAAATCGGTTTTGACCTACTCAAACCACAACAGACCGGCTGAAACCGGTTTTGGTCGGCTAAAACCGGTTTTGACCAGATGAGACCGGATCAAACCGAATCAGACCGGCCCAGACCGGCTAAAATCGGTTTTGACTGGCTTCAACCAGACCAAACCGGCTCAAACCGGTTTTGACCGGCTCGAACCGGTTTTGACCAGCTCAAACCAGAGCAGACCAGCTCAAACCGGTTTTGACCTGCTCAAACCACACCAGACCGGCTGAAACCGGTTTTGACCGGATGAGACCGGATCAAACCGAATCAGACCGGCCCAGACCGGCTAAAATCGAATCAAACCGGAACAGACCTGCCCAGACCGCCTAACACTTGGCCACAAACCGGTTTTGACCGCTTCAAACCAGACCAGACCGGCTCAAACCGGTTTTGACCGGATCAAACCGGACCAGACCTGATCAGACAGGCTCAAATCGGTTTTGACTGGCTTCAACCAGAGTAAACCTGCTCAAACCGGTTTTGAGCGTCTCGAACCTCTTTTGACCGGCTCAAACCAGACCAGACCGGCTCTAACCAGACCAGACCGGCTCAAACCGGTTTTGACCAGCTCAAACCAGACCAGACCGGTTCAAACCGGTTTTGACTGGCTCAATCCGGTTTTGACCGGCTCAAACCAGTTTTCACCGGCTCAATCCACTCCAGAAATGCTAAAACCGGTTCTCATCGGCTCGAACGGGTTTCGACCTGATTAGACCGGATCAAACTGGACCAGACCGGCTCAGACAGGCTCGAATCGGTTTTGACTGGCTTCAACCAGACCAAACCGGCTCAAACCGGTTTTGACTGGCTCAAACCGGTTTTGACCGGCTCAAACCAGACCAGACCGGCTCAAACCGGTTTTGACCGGCTCAAACCAAACCAGACCGGATCAAACCGAATCAAACGGCCCAGACCGGCTAAAATCGAATCAAACCGGACCAGACCGGCCCAGACCGCCTAAAACTGGGCCACAAACCGGTTTTCACCCTTTTCAAACCAGACCAGACCGGCTGAAACCAGATCAGACCGGCTAAAACCGGTTTTGACCTGCTCAAACCACACCAGACCGGCTGAAACCGGTTTTGACCGGATGAGACCGGATCAAACCGGACCAGACGGGCCCAGACCGGCTGAAACCGGATCAAACCGGACCAGACCGGCCCAGACCGCCTAAAACTGGGCCACAAACCGGTTTTGACCGGTTCAAACCAGACCAGACCGGCTCAAACCGGTTTTGACCGACCTGAGCCGGTTTTGACCGGCTCAAACCAGACCAGACCGGCTCAAACCAGACCAGACTGGCTCAAACCGGTTTGGACCGGCTCAAACCAGACCAGACCGGTTCAAACCGGTTTTGACTGGCTCAATCCGGTTTTGACCAGCTCAAACTGGGTTTGACCGGCTCAATTAACTCCAGACCTGCTAAAACCGGTTTTGACCTGATTAGACCGGATCAAACCGGACCAGACCGGCTCAGACAGGCTCGAATCGGTTTTGACTGGCTTCAACCAGACCAGACCGGCTCAAACCGGTTTTGACCGGCTCAAACCTTTTTTCACCTGCTCAAACCAAACCAGACCGGCTGATACCAGTTTTCACCGGCTAAAACCGGTTTTGACCAGATGAGACCAGATCAAACCGAATCAGACAGGCCCAGACCGGCTAAAATCGGTTTTTACTGGCTTCAACCAGACCAAACCGGCTAAAACCGGTTTTGACCAGGTCAAACCGGACCAGACCGGCTCAACCCGGTTTTGACCAGCTCAAACCGGACCAGACCGGCTCAAACCGGTTTTGACCTGCTCAAACCACACCAGACCGGCTGAAACCGGTTTTGACCGGATGAGACCGGATCAAACCGAATCAGACCGGCCCAGACCGGCTAAAATCGAATCAAACCGGAACAGACCGGCGCAGACCGCCTATAACTGTGCCACAAACCGGTTTTCACCCTTTTCAAACTGCACCAGACCGGCTGAAACCTCTTTTGACCGACCTGAGGCGGTTTTGACCGGCTCAAACCAGACCAGACCGGCTCTAACCAGACCAGACCGGCTCAAACCGGTTTTGACCAGCTCAAACCAGACCAGACCGGTTCAAACCGGTTTTGACTGGCTCAATCCGGTTTTGACCGGCTCAAACCGGTTTTCACCGGCTCAAACCACTCCAGACCGGCTAAAACCGGTTTTCACCGGCTCAAACCGGTTTTGACCTGATTAGACCGGATCAAACCGGACCAGACCGGCTCAGACAGGCTCGAATCAGTTTTGACTGGCTTCAACCAGACCAAACCGGCTCAAACCAGACCGCTCAGACAGGCTCAAACCGGTTTTGACTGGCTCAAACCGGTTTTGACTGGCTCAAACCGGTTTTGACCGTCTCAAACCACACCAGACCGGCTCAAAACAGACCAGATGGCTCAAACCCGTTTTGACCGGCTCAAACCACACCAGACCAGCTCAAAACGGTTTTTACCGGATGAGACCGGATCAAACCGAATCAGACCGGCCCAGACCGGCTAAAATCGGATCAAACCAGACCAGACCGGCCCAGACCGCCTAAAACTGGGCCACAAACCGGTTTTGACCGGTTCAAACCAGACCAGACCGGCTCAAACCGGTTTTGACCAGCTTCAACCAGACCAGACCGGATCAAACCTGACCAGACCGGCTCAAACCGATTTTGACCGGATGACACCAGATCAAACCGGACCAGACAGGCACACACCAGATCAAACCGGACCAGACAGGCCCAGACCGGCTGAAAGCGGATCAAAACGGACCAGACCGGCCCAGACCGGCTAAAACCGGGCCAGACCGGCTCAGACCGGTTTTGATTGGCTCAATGCGGTTTTGACCGGTTCAAACCTCTCCAGACCGGCTAAAACAGGTTTTCACCAGCTCAAACTGGTTTTGACCTGATTAGAAAGGATCAAACCGGACCAAACGGGCTCAAACCGGTTTTGACCGGATGAGACCGGATCAAACCGAATCAGTCTGGCCCAGACCAATTAAAATCGAATCAAACTGGAACAGACCTGCCCAGACCGCCTAAAACTGGGCCACAAACCGGTTTTGACCGCTTCAAACCAGACCAGACTGGCACAAACCGGCTCAAATCGGCTCAAACCGAACCTGACCGGCCCAGACAGGCTAAAACCGGGCCAAACCGGCTCAGACCTATTTTAACTGGCTCAAACCAGACCAGACCGGCTCAAACCAGACCAGACTGGCTCAAATCGGTTTTGACCAGCTAAAACCAGACTAGACCTGTTCAATCCGGTTTTGACTGGATGAGACAGGATCAAACCGGACCAGACCGGCCCAGACCGGATAAAACCGGGCCAGACCGGCCCAGACCAGCTGAAACCGGATCAAACCGACCAGACGGCCCAGACCGCTAAACCGGTTTTGACCATCAAACCGGTTTTGACCGGCACGAGCCGGTTTTGACAGGCTCAAACCAGACCAGACCGGCTCAAACCAGACCAGACCGGCTCAAACCGGTTTTGACCTGCTCAAACCACACCAGACCGGCTGAAACCGGTTTTGACCGGCTAAAACCGGTTTTGACCGGATGAGACCGGATCAAACCGAATCAGACCGGCCCAGACCGGCTAAAATCGGATCAAACCGGACCAGACCGGCCCAGACCGCCTAAAACAGGGCCACAAACCGGTTTTGACCTGCTCAAACCACACCAGAGCGGCTCAAACCGGTTTTGACCGACCTTAGCCGGTTTTGACCGGCTCAAACCAGACCAGACCGACTCAAAACAGTCCAGAAAGGCTCAAACTGGTTTTGACCGGCTCAAAACAGACCAGACCGGCTGAAACCGGTTTTGACCGGATCAAACCAGACCAGACCGTCCCAGACCGGCTGAAACCGGATCAATCCGGACCAGACCGCCCCAGACCGCTAAACCGGTTTTAACCTGCTCAAACCACACCACACCGGCTGAAACCGGTTTTGACCGGCTCAAACCAGACCAGACCGGCTCAAACCGGTTTTGACCGGTTCAAACCAGACCAGACCGTCTCAAACCGGTTTTGACCGGCTCGAACCAGACCAGACCAGCTCAAACCAGACCAGAGCGGCTCAAACCAGACCAAACCGGCTCAAAACGGTTTTGACTGGCTCAAACCGGTTTTGACCGGCTCAAACCGGTTTTGACCGGCTCAACCGGTTTTGACCGCTCAAACCAGACCAGCTCAAACCGGTTTTGACGGATCATACCGGACCAGACGGGCCCAGACCGGCTAAAACTGGGAGACAAACCGGTTTTGACCGGCTCAAACCACACCAGACTGGCTCAAAACGGTTTTGACCGGCTCAAACCAAACCAGACCGGCTAAAACCAGACCAGACCGGCTCAAACCACTCCAGACCGGCTCAAACCACCAGACCGGCTGAAACCGGATCAAACCAGACCAAACCGGCTCAAACCGGAGGCACAAACCGGTTTTGACCGTCTCAAACCAGACCAGACCGGCTGAAACCGGTTTTGACCGGAAGAGACCGGATCAAACCCGACCAGACCGGCGCAAACCGCATCAAACCGGACCAGACCGGCCCAGACCGACTAAAACCGGGCCAAACCGGCTCAAACAGGTTTCGACCGGCTCAAACCAGACCAGACGGTCTCAAACAAGACCAGACCGGCTCAAACAAGACCAGACCGGCTCAAACCGGTTCTGACCGACCTGAGCCGGTTTTGACCGGCTCAAAGCAGACGAGACTGGGTCAAACCAGACCAGACCGGCTCAAACCGGTTTTGACCGGCCTGAGCTGGTTTTGACCGGCTCAAACCAGACCAGACCGGCTCAAACCAGACCAGACCGGCTCAAACCGGTTTTGACCGGCTGAAACCGGTTTTGACCTGCTCAAACCACACCAGACCGGCTGAAACCAGTTTTAACCGGATGAGACCGGATCAAAGCGAATCAGACTGGCCCAGACCGGCTAAAATCGGATCAAACAAGACCAGACCGGCCCAGACCGCCTAAAACCGGTCCAAACCGGCTCAAACCGGTTTTGACCGGCTCAAACCGGTTTTGACCGGCTCAAACCAGACCAGACCGGTTCAAACCGGTTTTGACTGGCTCAAACCGGTTTTGACCGGCTCGAACCGGTTTTGACTGGCTCAAACCAGACCAGACCAGCTCAAACCAGACCAGACCAGCTCAAACCGGTTTTGACCGGCTCAAACCAGACCAGACCGGTTCAAACCGGTTTTGACTGGCTCAATCCGGTTTTGACCGGCTCAAACCACTCCAGACCGGCTCAAACCGGTTTTGACCTGATTAGACCGGATCAAACCGGACCAGACCGGCTCAGACAGGCTCGAATCGGTTTTGACTGGCTTCAACCAGACCAAACCGGCTCAAACCAGACCAGACCGGCTCAAACCGGTTTTGACCGGGTCAAACCGGTTTTCACCTGCTCAAACCACACCAGACCGGCTCAGACAGGCTCCAACCGGTTTTGACTGGCTCAAACCGGTTTTGACCGGATGAGACCGGATCAAACCAGACCGCTCAAACTAGACCGGCTCAGACAGGCTCAAATCGGTTTTGACTGGCTTCAACCAGACCAAACCGGCTCAAACCGGTTTTGACCGGCTCGAACCGGTTTTGACCGGCTCAAACCAGACCAGACCGGCTCAAACCGGTTTTGACCGGCTCAAACCGGTTTTGACCTGCTCAAACCACACCAGACCGGCTGAAACCGGTTTTGACCGGATGAGACCGGATCAAACCGAATCAGACCGGCCCAGACCGGCTAAAATCGGATCAAACCGGACCAGACCGGCCCAGACCGCCTAAAACTGGGCCACAAACCGGTTTTGACCGGTTCAAACCAGACCAGACCGGCTCAAACCGGTTTTGACCTGCTCAAACCACACCAGACCGGCTCAAACCGGTTTTGACCGGCTCAAACCAGACCAGACCGGCTCAAACCGGACCAGACCGGCTCAAACCGGTTTTGACCGGATGACACCGGATCAAACCGGACCAGACCGGCTCACACCGGATCAAACCGGACCAGACCGGCCCAGACCGGCTGAAACCGGATCAAACCGGACCAGACCGGCCCAGACCGGCTAAAACCGGGCCAGACCGGCTCAAACCGGTTTTGACCAGCTCAAACCAGACCAGACCGGCTCAAACCGGTTTTGACTGGCTCAAACCGGTTTTGACCGGCTCAAACCGGTTTTGACCAGCTCAAACCAGACCAGACCGGCTAAAACCGGTTTTGACCTGATTAGACCGGATCAAACCGAATCAGACCGGCCCAGACCGGCTAAAATCGGTTTTGACTGGCTTCAACCAGACCAAACCGGCTCAAAGCGGTTTTGAAAGGCTCAAACCGGTTTTGACCTGCTCAAACCACACCAGACCGGCTGAAACCGGTTTTGACCAGCTGAAACCGGTTTTGACCGGATGACACCGGATCAAACCGGACCAGACCGGCCCAGACCGCCTAAAACTGGGCCACAAACCGGTTTTGACCGTTTCAAACCAGACCAGACCGGCTCAAACCGGTTTTGACCGGCTCAAACCGGACCAGACCGGCTCGAACCTGTTTTGACCAGCTCAAACCAGACCAGACCGGCTCAAACCGGTTTTGACTGGCTCAAACCAGACCAGACCGGCTCAAACCGGTTTTGACCGGCTCAAACCGGTTTTGACCTGCTCAAACCACACCAGACCGGCTGAAACCGGTTTTGACCGGCTAAAACCGGTTTTGACCGGATGAGACCGGATCAAACCGAATCAGACCGGCCCAGACCGGCTAAAATCGGTTTTGACTGGCTTCAACCAGACCAAACCGGCTCAAACCGGTTTTGACCGGCTCGAACCGGTTTTGACCGGCTCAAACCAGAGCAGACCGGCTCAAACCGGTTTTGAAAGGCTCAAACCGGTTTTGACCTGCTCAAACCACACCAGACCGGCTGAAACCGGTTTTGACCGGATGAGACCGGATCAAACCGAATCAGACCGGCCCAGACCGGCTAAAATCGGATCAAACCGGACCAGACCGGCCCAGACCGCCTATAACTGTGCCACAAACCGGTTTTGACCGCTTCAAACCAGACCAGACCGGCATAAACCGGTTTTGACCGGCTCAAACCAGACCAGACCGGCTCAAACCAGACCAGACCGGCTCAAACCGGTTTTGACCTGCTCAAACCACACCAGACCGGCTGAAACCGGTTTTGACCGGCTAAAACCGGTTTTGACCGGATGAGACCGGATCAAACCGAATCAGACCGGCCCAGACCGCCTAAAACCGGGACAAACCGGCTCAAACCTATTTTGACCAGCTCAAACAAGACTAGACCGGCTCAAACCGGTTTTGACCGGCTCAAACCATACCAGACAGGCTCAAACAAGACCAGACCGACTGAATCCGGTTTTGACCGGATGAGACCGGATCAAACCGGACCAGACTGGTCAAACCGCATCAAACCGGAAGAGACCGGCCAAGACCTGCTAAAACAGGGCCAAATCGGCTCAAACCGGTTTTGACCGGCTCAAACCAGACCAGACCGGCTCAAACCGGTTTTGACCGGCTCAAACCAGACCAGACCGGCTCAAACCGGACCAGACCGGCTCAAACCGGTTTTGACCGGATGACACCGGATCAAACCGGACCAGACCGGCTCACACCGGATCAAACCGGACCAGACAGGCCCAGACCAGCTGAAACCGGATCAAACCGGACCAGACCGGCCCAGACCGGCTAAAACCGGGCCAGACCGGCTCAAACCGGTTTTGACCAGCTCAAACCAGACCAGACCGGCTCAAACCGGTTTTGACTGGCTCAATCCGGTTTTGACCGGCTCAAACCACTCCAGACCGGCTAAAACCGGTTTTCACCGGCTCAAACCGGTTTTGACCTGATTAGACCGGATCAAACCGGACCAGACCGGCTCAAACCAGACCAGACCGGCTCAAACGGCTCAAACCAGACCAGACAGGCTCAAACCGGTTTTGACCGGCTCAAACCACACCAAACCAGCTCAAACCGGTTTGACCGGATGAGACCGAATCAAACCAGACCAGACAGGCTCAAACCGGTTTTGACCTGCTCAAACCACACCAGACCGGCTGAAACCGGTTTTGACCGGCTAAAACCGGTTTTGACCGGATGAGACCGGATCAAACCGAATCAGACCGGCCCAGACCGGCTAAAATCGGATCAAACCGGACCAGACCGGCCCAGACCGCCTAAAACTGGGCCACAAACCGGTTTTGACCGGCTCAAACCAGACCAGACCGGCTCAAACCGTTTTTGACCGGCTCAAACCAGACCAGACCGGCTCAAACCGGATCAAACTGGGCCAGACAGGCCCACACCGGCCAAATCCGGTCCACAAACCGGTTTTCAGCGGCTCAAACCGGTTTTGACCGGCTCAAACCAGAGCAGACCGTCACAAACCGGTTTTGAACGGCTCAAACCACACCAGACCGGCTAAAACCGGGCCAGACAGGCTCAAACCGGTTTTGACCGGATCAAACCGTTCCATACCGGCTCACACCGGATCAAACAGGACCAGACAGGCCCAGACCGGCTGAAACCGGATAAAACCGGACCAGACCCACCCAGACAGGATAAAACCGGGCCAAACCGGCTCAATCAGGATTTGACCGGCTCAAACCAGACCAGACCGGCTAAAACCGGGCCAGACCGGCTGAAACCGGTTTTGAGCGGCTCAAACCGGGCCAGACCTGCTCAAACCGGTTTTGACCGCATGACACCGGATCAAACAGGTGCAGAGCGGCTCACACCGGATCAAACCGGACCAGACAGGCTCAGACAGGCTGAAACCGGATCAAACCTGACCAGACCGGCCGAGATCGGCTCAAACCGGTTTTGACCGGCTCAAACCACACCAGACCGGCTCAAAACGGTTTTGACCGGCTCAAACCAAACCAGACCGGCTAAAACCAGACCAGACCGGCTCAAACCGGTTTTGACCTGCTCAAAACACACCATACCAGCTGAAACCGGTTTTGACCGGCTACAACCGGTTTTGACCGAATGAGACCGGATCAAACCGAATCAGACCGGCCCAGACCGGCTAAAATCGGATCAAACCGGACCAGACCGGCCCAGACCGGCTAAAACAGGGACACAAACCGGTTTTGACCAGCTCAAACCAGACCAGACCGGCTCAAACCGGTTTTGACCGGCTCAAACCAGACCAGACCGGCTCAAACCAGACCAGACCGGCTCAAACCAGAACAAACCGGCTCAAACCGGTTTTGACCGGCTCAAACCAGACCAAACCGGCTCAAACCGGTTTTGACCGGCTCAAACCAGACCAGACCGGTTCAAACCGGTTTTGACTGGCTCAATCCGGTTTTGACCGGCTCAAACCGGTTTTGACTGGCTCAAACCAGACCAGACCGGCTCAAACCGGTTTTCACCGGCTCAAACCGGTTTTGACCTGATTAGACCGGATCAAACCGGACCAGACCGGCTCAGACAGGCTCGAATCGGTTTTGACTGGCTTCAACCAGACCAAACCGGCTCAAACCGGTTTTGACCGGCTCGAACCGGTTTTGACCTGCTCAAACCACACCAGACCGGCTGAAAACGGTTTTGACCGGCTGAAACCGGTTTTGACCGGCTAAAACCGGTTTTGACCGGATGAGACCGGATCAAACCGAATCAGACCGGCCCAGACCGGCTAAAATCGGATCAAACCGGACCAGACCGGCCCAGACCGCCTAAAACTGGGCCACAAACCGGTTTTGACCGGTTCAAACCAGACCAGACCGGCTCAAACCGGTTTTGACCGGCTCAAACCGGTTTTGACCTGCTCAAACCACACCAGACCGGCTGAAACCGGTTTTGACCGGATGAGACCGGATCAAACCGAATCAGACCGGCCCAGACCGGCTAAAATCGGATCAAACCGGACCAGACCGGCCCAGACCGCCTAAAACCGGGCCAAACCGGCTCAAACCTATTTTGACCAGCTCAAACCAGACCAGACCGGCTCAAACCGGTTTTGACCGGCTCAAACCAGACCAGACCGGCTCAAACCGGATCAAAAGGGACCAGACCGGCCCAGACAGGCTGAAACCGGTCCAGACCGGCTCAAACCGGTTTTGACCGGCTCAAACCAGACCAGACCAGCGCAAACCGGTTTTGACTGGCCTGAGCAGGTTTTGAACGGCTCAAACCAGACCAGACCGACACAAACTGGTTTTGACCGGATGAGACCGGATCAAACCATACCAGACCAGCTGAAACCGGATCAAACCGGACCAGACCGGCCCAGACCGGCTGAAACCGGTTTTGACTCAAACCGGTTTTGACTCAAACCAGACCAGACCAGACCGGCCCAGACGGCTAAAACCGGCCAAACCGGTTTTGACTCAAACCAGACCAAACCGGTTTTGACTGGCTCAAACCAGACCAGACCGGTTCAAAGCAGACCAGACTGGCTCAAACCGGTTTTGATCTGCTCAAACCACACCAGACCGGCTGAAACCGGTTTTGACGGGCTAAAACCGGTTTTGACCGGATGAGACCGGATCAAACCGGACCAGACCAGCTCACACCGGATCAAACCGGACCAGACAGGCCCAGACCGGCTGAAACCGGATCAAACCGGCCCAGACCGGCCCAGACCAGATGAAACCGGGCCACAAACCGGTTTTGACCGGTTCAAACCAGACCAGACCGGCTCAAACCAGACCAGACCGGCTCAAACCGGTTTTGACCGGCTCAAACCGCACCAGACCGGATCAAACCGGTTTTGACCTGCTGAAACCGATTTTGGCCGGATGAGACCGGATCAAACCGGACCAGACCGGCTCAAACCGGTTTTGACCGCATGAAACCGGATCAAACCGGACCAGACTGGCTGAAACCGGATCAAACCAGACCAGACCGGCCAGACTGGCTAAAACAGGGCCGGACCGGCTGAAACCGGTTTTGACCGCTTCAAACCAGACCAGACCGGCTTAAACAGACCAGACCGGCTCAAACCGGTTTTGACCGGCTTAAACCACACCAGACCGGCTCAAACCGGTTTTGTCCAGCTGAAACCGATTTTGACCGGATGAGACCGAATCAAACCGGACCAGACGGGCTCAGACAGGCTCGAATTGGTTTTGACTGCTAAAATCGGATCAAACCGGAGCAGACCAGCCCAGACCGCCTAAAACTGGGCCACAAACTGGTTTTGACCGGTTCAAACCAGACAAGAACGGCTCTAACCGGTTTTGACTCAAACCGGTTTTGACTGGCTCAAACCAGACCAGACCGGCTCGAACCTGTTTGGACCACCTCAAACCAGACCAGACCGGCTCAAACCAGACCAGACCGGCTCAAACCGGTTTTGACTGGCTCAAACCAGACCAGACCGGCTCGAACCTGTTTTGACCAGCTCAAACCAGACCAGACCGGCTCAAACCGGTTTTGACTGGCTCAATCCGGTTTTGACCGGCTCAAACCGGTTTTGACCGCTTCAAACCACACCAGACCGGCTCAAACCGGTTTTGACCGGCTCAAACCAGACCAGACCGGCTCAAACCGGTTTTGACCGGCTCAAACCGGACCAGACCGGCTCAGACAGGCTCAAACCGGTTTTGACTGGCTTCAACCAGACCAAAGTGGCTCAAACCGATTTTCAGCGGCTCAAACCAGACCAAACCGGTTTTGACCGGCTCAAACCACACCAGACTGGCTCAAACCGGTTTTCACTGGCTGAAACCGATTTTGACTGGATTAGACCGTATCAAACCGGACCAGACGGGTCCAGAACGGCTAAAACAGGATCAAACCGGACCACACCGGCCCAGACCGGCTAAAACCGGGCCACAAACCGGTTTTGACCGACTCAAACCAGATCAGACTGGCTCAAACCGGTTTTGACCAGCCAAACCTATTTTGACCAGCTCAATCCAGACCAGACCGGCTCAAACCGGGTTTGACTGGCTCAAACCGGATTTGACCGGATTAGACCAGATCAAACTGGACTAGACCGGCTCAAACCAGAGCAGACCGGCTTAAACCTGTTTTGACCGATCAAACCGGACCAGACCAGACCGCCCAGACCGCCTAAAACTGGGCCAAATCGGCTCAAACCGGTTTTGACCAGCTCAAACCGGTTTTGACTCAAACCAGACCAAACCGGTTTTGACCGTCTCGAACCTGTTTTGACCGGCTCAAACCAGACCAGACCGGCTCAAACTGGCTTTGACCGGCTCAATGCGCTTTTGACCGGATCAAACCGGAATTGACCGGCCCAGACCAGCTGAAACGGGATCAAACCGGACCAGACCGGCCGAGAACGTCTCATACCGGGACACAAACCGGTTTTTACCGGCTCAAACCAGACCAGACCGGCTCAAACCGGTTTTGCCCGTCTCAAACCAGACCAGACCGGTTTTGACTGGCTCAAACCAGACCAGACCGGCCAGACCGCTCAAACCAGACCGCTCAAACCGGTTTTGACCGGCTCAAACCGTTTTGACCGGCTCAAACCGACCAGACCGGCCCAGACCGGCTAAAACCGGGCCAAACCGGCTCAATCCACACCAGACCGGCTCAACCAGACCAAACCGGTTTTGACTGGCTCAAACCGGTTTTGAACGGCTCGTACCGGTTTTGACCGGCTCAAACCGGTTTTGACCAGCTAAAACCAGACCGCTCAAACGGGATCAAACCGGACCAGACGGCCCAGACAGGCTCAAACCGGTTTTGACCGGATCAAACCGGACCAAACCGGCCCAGACTGGCTAAAACCGGCCCAGACCAGCTCAATCCGGTTTTGACCACCTCAAACCAGACCAGACCGGCTCAAACCGGTTTTGACCGGCTCAAACCTGACCAGACCGGCTCAAACCAGACCAGACATGCTCAAACCGGTTTTGACCGTCTCAAACCAGACCAGACTAGCTCAAACCGGTTTTGACCGGCTCAAATCAGACCGGACCGGTTCAATCCGGTTTTGACTGGCTCAAACCGGTTTTGAACGGCTCGAACTGGTTTTGACCTTCTCAAACCACACCAGACCGCCTCAAACCGGTTTTGAAAGGCTGAAACCGATTTTGACCACATAAGACCGGATCAAACCGGACCAGACGGGCCCAGACATGCTCGAATCGGTTTTGACTGGGTTCAACAAGAATAAAGCGGCTCAAACCGGTTTTGACTCAAACCAGACCGGCTCAAACCAGACCGGCTCAAACCGACCAGACCGGCTGAAACCGGATCAAACCACCAGACCGGCTCAAACCAGACCACCGGTTTTCACCGCTTCAAACCAGACCAGACCGGCTCAAACCGGTTTTGACCGACCTGAGCCGGTTTTGACCGGCTCAAACCAGACCAGACCGGCTCAAACCAGACCAGACCGGCTCAAACCGGTTTTGACCTGCTCAAACCACACCAGACCGGCTGAAACCGGTTTTGACCGGCTAAAACCGGTTTTGACCGGATGAGACCGGATCAAACCGAATCAGACCGGCCCAGACCGGCTAAAATCGGATCAAACCGGACCAGACCGGCCCAGACCGCCTAAAACTGGGCCACAAACCGGTTTTGACCGGTTCAAACCAGACCAGACAGGCTCAAACCAGACCAGACCGGCTCAAACCGGTTTTGACCGGCTCAAACCACACCAGACCGGCTGAAACCGGTTTTGACCGGCTGAAACCGATTTTGACCGAATGAGACCAGATCAAACCGGACCAGACGGGCCCAGACCGGCTAAAACCGGATCAAACCGGACCAGACCGGTCCAGACCGCCTAAAACCGGGCCAAACCGGCTCAAACCTATTTTGACCAGATCAAACCAGACCAGCCCAGCTCAAAACGGTTTTGACTGCCTCAAACCAGACTAGATCGGCTCAAACAGGATCAAACCGGACCAGACCGGCTCAGACAGGCTCGAATCGGTTTTGACTGGCTTCAACCAGACCAGACCGGCTCAAACCGGTTTTGACCGGCTCAAACCGGTTTTGACCTGCTCAAACCACACCAGACCGGCTGAAACCGGTTTTGACCGGCTAAAACCGGTTTTGACCGGATGAGACCGGATCAAACCGAATCAGACCGGCCCAGACCGGCTAAAATCGGATCAAACCGGACCAGACCGGCCCAGACCGCCTAAAACTGGGCCACAAACCGGTTTTGACCGCTTCAAACCAGACCAGACCGGCTCAAACCGGTTTTGAAAGGCTCAAACCGGTTTTGACCTGCTCAAACCACACCAGACCGGCTGAAACCGGTTTTGACCGGATGAGACCGGATCAAACCGAATCAGACCGGCCCAGACCGGCTAAAATCGGATCAAACCGGACCAGACCGGCCCAGACCGCCTAAAACCGGGACAAACCGGCTCAAACCTATTTTGACCGGCTCAAACCAGACTAGACCGGCTCAAACCGGTTTTGACCGACTCAAACCACAACAGACCGGCTGGAACCGGTTTTGGTTGGCTAAAACCGGTTTTGACCGGATGAGACCGTATCAAACCGAATCAGACCGGCCGAGACCGGCTAAAATCGGTTTTGACTGGCTTCAACCTGACCAAACCGGCTCAAACCGGTTTTGACCGGCTCGAACCGGTTTTGACCTGCTCCAACCAGAGCACACCGGCTCAAACCGGTTTTGACCGGCTCGAACCGGTTTTGGCCTGCTCCAACCAGAGCACACCGGCTCAAACCGGTTTTGAAAGGCTCAAACCGGTTTTGACGTGCTCAAACCACACCAGACCGGCTGAAACCGGTTTTGACCGGATGAGACGGGATCAAACCGAATCAGACCGGGCCAGACCGGCTAAAATCGGATCAAACCGGACCAGACGGTCCCAGACCTCCTATAACTGTGCCACAAACCTGTTTTGACCGCTACAAACCAGACGAGATTGGCTCAAACCAGACCAGACCGGCTCAAACCGGTTTTGACCGGCTCAAACCAGACCAGACCGGCTGAAACCGGTTTTGACCGGATGAGACCGGATCAAACCGAAACAGACCGGCCCAGACCGGCTAAAATCGGTTTTGACGGGCTTCAACCAGACCAAACCGGCTCAAACGGGTTTTGAACGGCTCGAACCGGTTTTGATCGGCTCAAACCAGAGCAGACCGGCTCAAACCAGATTTGAAAGGCTCAAACCGGTTTTGACCTGCTCCAAAAACACCAGACCGGCTGAAACCGGTTTTGACTGGATGAGACCGGATCAAACCAAATCAGACCGGACCAGACCGGCTAAAATCGGATCAAACCGGACCAGACCGGCAAAGACCTGTTTGGACCGACCTGCGCCAGTTTTGACCGGCTCAGACCGGACCACACCGGCTCAAACCGGTTTTGACCGGCTCAAAGCAGACCAGACCGGCTCAAACCGGTTTTGACCAGCTCAAACCAGACCAGACCGGTTCAAACCGGTTTTGACTGGCTCAATCAGGTTTTGACCGGCTCAAACCGGTTTTGACCGGCTCAAACCACTCCAGACCGGCTAAAACCGGTTTTCACCGGCTCAAACCGGTTTTGACCTGATTAGACCGGATCAAACCGGACCAGACCGGCTCAGACAGGCTCGAATCGGTTTTGACTGGCTTCAACCAGACCAAACCGGCTCAAACCGGTTTTGACCGGCTCAAACCGGTTTTGACCTGCTCAAACCACACCAGACCGGCTGAAACCGGTTTTGACCGGCTAAAACCGGTTTTGACCGGATGAGACCGGATCAAACCGAATCAGACCGGCCCAGACCGGCTAAAATCGGATCAAACCGGACCAGACCGGCCCAGACCGGCTCAAACCGGTTTTGACCGGCTAAAACCAGACCAGATTGGCTCAAACCGGTTTTGACCGGCTCAAACCGGTTTTGACCGGCTCAAACCACACCAGACCGGCTCAAACCGGTTTTGACCGGCTGAAACCGATTTTGACCGGATGAGACCGGATCAAACCGGACCAGACGGGCCCAGACCGGCTAAAACCGGATCAAACCGGACCAGACCGGCCCAGACCGCCTAAAACCGGGCCAAACCGGCTCAAACCTATTTTGACCGGCTCAAACCAGACCAGACCGGCTCAAACCGGTTTTGACCGGCTCAAACCAGACCAGACCGGCTCAAACCGGATCAAACGGGACCAGACCGGCCCAGACCGCCTAAAACCGGGCCAAACCGGCTCAAACCTATTTTGACCGGCTCAAACCAGACCAGACCGGCTCAAACCGGTTTTGACCGGATTAGACCGGATCAAACCGGACCAGTCCTTCTCAAACTGGCTCAAAACAGACCAGACCAGCTCAAACCGGTTTTGGCTCAAACCGGCTCAAACCGAACCAGACCGGCCCAGACAGGCTAAAACCGGGCCAAACCGGCTCAATCAGGTTTTGACCGGCTCAAACCAGACCAGACCGGCTCAAACCAGACCAGACCGGCTCAAACCGGTTTTGACCGGATGAGACAGGATAAAACCGGACCAGACCGGCTCAAACCGGATCAAACCGGACCAGACCGGCCCAGACCGGCTAAAACCGGGCCAAACCGGCTCAAACCGGTTTTGACCGGCTCAAACCAGACCAGACCGGCTCAAAGCGCTTTTGACCGGATCAAACCGGACTCGACCGGCCCACAACAGCTGAAACCGGATTAAACCAGACCAGACCGGCCCAGACCGGCTAAAACCGGGCCACAAACCGGTTTTGACCGGCTCAAACCAGACCAGACAGGCTCAAACCGGTTTTGACCGGAAGAGACCGGATCAAACCCGACCAGACCGGCGCAAACCGCATCAAACCGGACCAGACCGGCCCAGACCGACTAAAACCGGATCAAACCGACCAGACCGCCCAGACCGCTAAAACCGGGCCAAACCGGCTCAAACCGTTTTGACCGCTCAAACCGGTTTTGACCGGCTCAAACCAGACCAGACCGGCTGAAACCGGTTTTGACCGGATGAGACCGGATCAAACCAGACCAGACCGGCTGAAACCAGACCAAACCGCCTCAAACCGATCAAACCGACCAGACCGCCCAGACCGCTAAAACCGGATCAAACCGGACCAGACCGGCTCAAACCGGTTTTGACCGGCTCAAACCAGACCAGACCAGACCGGCTGAACCGGATCAAACCGGACCAGACCAGACCAGCTCAAACAAGAACAGACCGGCTCAAACCGGTTCTGACCGACCTGAGCCGGTTTTGACCGGCTCAAAGCAGACGAGACTGGGTCAAACCAGACCAGACTGGCTCAAACCGGTTTTGACCGGCCTGAGCTGGTTTTGACCGGCTCAAACCAGACCAGACCGGCTCAAACCAGACCAGACCGGCTCAAACCGGTTTTGACCGGCTCAAACCGGTTTGGACCTGCTCAAACCACACCAGACCGGCTGAAACCGGTTTTGACCGGCTAAAACCGGTTAGACCGGATGAGACCGGATCAAACAGGACCAGAACGGCCCAGACTGGCTAAAACCGGATCAAACCGGACCAGTCCGGCCCAGACCACCTAAAACCGGGCCAAACCAGCTCAAACCAGACCAGACCGGCTCAAACCGGTTTTGACCGGCTCAAACCGGATCAAACCGGACCAGACCGGCCCAGACCGCCTAAAACCGGGCCAAACTGGCTCAACCCTATTTTGACCAGCTCAAACCAGACCAGACGGGCTCGAACCTGTTTTGACCGGCTCAAACCACTCCAGACCGGTTCAAACCGGTTTTGACCGGCTCAAACCACCCAGACCGGCTAAAACTGGTTTTCACCAGCTCAAACCGGTTTTCACCTGATTAGACCGGATCGAACCGGACCAGACCGGCTCAGACAGGCTCGAATCGGTTTTGACTGGCTTCAACCAGACCAAACCGGCTCAAACCGGTTTTGACCTGCTCAAACCGGTTTTGACTGTCTCAAACCAGACCAGACAGGCTCAAACCGGTTTTGACCTGCTCAAACCACACCAGACCGGCTGAAACCGGTTTTGACCAGCTAAAACCGGTTTTGACCGGATGAGACCGGATCAAACCGAATCAGACCGGCCCAGACCAGCTAAAATCGGATCAAACCGGACCAGACCGGCCCAGACCGCCTAAAACTGGGCCACAAACCGGTTTTGACCGGTTCAAACCAGACCAGACCGGCTCAAACCGGTTTTGACCGACCTGAGCCGGTTTTGACCGGCTCAAACCAGACCAGACCAGCTCAAACCAGACCAGACCGGCTCAAACCGGTTTTGACCGGCTCAAAGCGGTTTTGACCGGATCAAACCGGACTCGACCGGCCCAGACCAGCTGAAACCTTATCAAACCGGACCAGACCGGCCCAGACCGGCTGAAACCGGGCCACAAACCTGTTTTGACCAGCTGATACCAGACCAGACCGGCTGAAACCGGTTTTGACCGGCTCAAACCAGACCAGACCGGTTCAAACCGGTTTTGATCAGATTAGACCGGATCAAACCGGACCAGACGTTCTCAAACTGGATCATACCGGACCAGACCGGCACAAACCGGCTCACACCGGCTCAAACCAAACCAGACCGGCACAGACAGGCTAAAACCGGTCCAAACTGGCTCAATCAGGTTTTGACTCAAACCGGTTTTGACTGGCTCAAACGAGACGGGACCGGCTCAAACCGATTTTGAATGGCCTCAGCCGATTTTGACCGGCTCTCACGAGACCAGACTGGCTCAAACCGGTTTTGACCGGATGACACGGGATCAAACCGGTTTTGACTGGCTCAAACCGGTTTTGACCGGCTCAAACCACTCCAGACCGGCTAAAACCGGTTTTCACCGGCTCAAACCGGTTTTGACCTGATTAGACCGGATCAAACCGGACCAGACCGGCTCAGACAGGCTCGAATCGGTTTTGACTGGCTAAAACCGGTTTTGAACGGCTCAAACCACACCAGACCGGCTGAAACCGGTTTTGACCGGATAAAACCGGTTTTGACCGGCTCAAACCAGACCAGACCGGCTCAAACCGGTTTTGACCGGCTCAAACCACACCAGACCGGCTGAAACCGGTTTTGACCGGCTAAAACCGGTTTTGACCGGATGAGACCGGATCAAACCGAATCAGACCGGCCCAGACCGGCTAAAATCGGATCAAACCGGACCAGACCGGCCCAGACCGCCTAAAACCGGGCCAAACCGGCTCAAACCTATTTTGACCGGCTCAAACCAGACCAGACCGGCTCAAACCGGTTTTGACCGGCTCAAACCAGACCAGACCGGCTCAAACCGGATCAAACCGGAGCAGACCGGCCAAGACCGCCTAAAACTGGGCCAAACCGTCTCACACCTATTCTGACCGGCTGAAACCAGACCAGACCAGCTCAAACCGCTTTTGACCGGCTCAAACCAGACCAGACCGGCTAAAACCTGTTTTGACCGGATTAAACCGGATCAAACCGGACCAGACCAGTGCAAACCGGTTTTGACACAAACCAGACCAGACCGGCTCAAACCGGACCAGACCGTCGCAAACCGCATCAAACCGAACCAGTCCGGCCAAGACAGACTAAAACCGGGCAAAACCGGCTCAATCAGGTTTTGACCGGCTCAAACCAGGCCAGACCGGCTCAAAACAGACCAGACTGGCTCAAACCGGTTTTGACCGGTTCAAACCAGATCAGACCAGCTCAAACCGGTTTAGACCCGATGAAACAGGATAAAACCGGACCAGACCGGCTCACACTGTATGAAACCGCTCCAGACCGGCACAAAACACCTGAAGACGGAACAAACCGGACCGGACCGGCCGAGACCGTCTAAAACCAGGCCAGACCGGCTCAAACCGGTTTTGACCGGCTAAAACCAGAGCAGACCAGTTCAAACCGGTTTTCACTGACTCAATCAGGTTTTGACCAGCTGAAACCGGTTTTTAACGGCTCAAACCACTCCAGACTGACTAAAACCGGTTTGCACGGGCTCAAACCGGTTTTGACCTGATTAGACCGGATCAAACAGAACCAGACCGGCTCCGACAGGCTCGATTCGGTTTTGACTGCCTTCAACCACACCAAACCGGCTGAAACCGGTTTTGACCGGCTCGAACCGGTTTTGACCAGCTCAAACCAGACCAGACTGGCTCAAACCAGACCAGACCGGCTCAAACCGGTTTTGACCGGCTCAAACCGGTTTTGACCTGCTCAAACCACACCAGACCGGCTGAAACCGGTTTTGACCGGCTCAAACCGGTTTTGACCGGATGAGACCGGATCAAACCGAATCAGACCGGCCCAGACCGGCTAAAATCGGATCAAACCGGACCAGACCGGCCCAGACCGCCTAAAACTGGGCCACAAACCGGTTTTGACCGGTTCAAACCAGACCAGACCGGCTCAAACCGGTTTTGACCGGCTCAAACCAGACCAGACCGGCTCAAACCGGTTTTGACCGGCTCAAACCAGACCAGACTGGCTCAAAGCGGTTTTGACCGGCTCAAACAGGTTTTGACCGGCTCAAAGCGGTTTTGACCGGATCAAACCGGACTCGACCGGCCCAGACCAGCTGAAACCGGATCAAACCGGACCGGACCGGCCCAGACCGGCTAAACCCGGGCCACAAACCCGTTTTGACCGGATCAAACCGGACCAAACCGGCTCAAACCGCATGAAACCGGACCAGACCGGCCCAGACCAGCTAAAACCGGGCCACAAACCGGTTTTGACCGGTTCAAACCAGACCAGACCGGCTCAAACCGGTTTTGACCGACCTGAGCCGGTTTTGACCGGCTCAAACCAGACCAGACCGGCTCAAACCAGACCAGACCGGCTCAAACCGGTTTTGACCGGCTCAAACCGGTTTTGACCGGCTCAAACCAGACCAGACCGGTTCAAACCGGTTTTGACTGGCTCAATCAGGTTTTGACCGGCTCAAACCACTCCAGACCGGCTAAAACCGGTTTTCACCGGCTCAAACCGGTTTTGACCTGATTAGACCGGATCAAACCAGACCAGACCGGCTCAAACCAGACCGGCTCAAACCGGTTTTGACCGGCTCAAACCAGACCAGACCGGCTCAAACCGGTTTTGACCTGCTCAAACCAAACCAGACCGGCTAAAACCGGACCAGACCGGCTCAAACCGGTTTTGACCTGCTCAAACCACACCAGACCGGCTGAAACCGGTTTTGACCGGCTAAAACCGGTTTTGACCGGATGAGACCGGATCAAACCGAATCAGACCGGCCCAGACCGGCTAAAATCGGATCAAACCAGACCAGACCGGCCCAGACCGCCTAAAACTGGGCCACAAACCGGTTTTGACCGGTTCAAACCAGACCAGAACGGCTCACATCGGATCAAAGCGGACCAGACAGGACCAGACCGGCAAAATCCGGGCCACAAACCGGTTTTGACCGGCTCAAACCAGACCAGACCGGTTCAAACCACTTTGGATCGGCCTGAGCCGGTTTGGACCGGCTCAAACCAGACCAGACCGGCTCAAAGCAGACCAGACCGGCTCAAACCGGTTTTGACCGGCTCAAACCACACCAGACCGGCTGAAACCGGTTTTGACCGGCTAAAACCGGTTTTGACCGGATGAGACCGGATCAAACCGAATCAGACCGGCCCAGACCGGCTAAAATCGGATCAAACCAGACCAGACCGGCCCAGACCGGCTAAAACCGGGCCACAAACCGGTTTTGACCGGCTCAAACAAGACCAGACCGGCTCAAACCAGACCAGACCGGCTCAAACCGGTTTTGACCGGCTCAAACCACACCAGACCGGCTCAAACCGGTTTTGACCGGCTGAAACCGATTTTGACCGAATGAGACCAGATCAAACCGGACCAGACGGGCCCAGACCGGCTAAAACCGGATCAAACCGGACCAGACCGGTCCAGACCGCCTAAAACCGGGCCAAACCGGCTCAAACCTATTTTGACCGGCTCAAACCAGACCAGACCGGCTCAAACCGGTTTTGACTGGCTCAAACCAGACCAGACCGGCTCAAACCGGATCAAACCAGACCAGACCGGCCCAGACCGCCTAAAACTGTGCCAAACTGGCTCAAATTTACTTTGACCGGCTCAAACCAGACCAGACTGGCTCAAACCGGTTTTCACCGGCTCAAACCAGACCAGACCGGCTCAAACCAGACCGGATGAAACAGGATCAAACCGGACCAGACCAGCTCAAACCAGACCGGTGCAAACCGCATCAAACCAGAGCAGACCAGCCCAGACCGGCTAAAACCGGGCCAAACCCGCTCAAACAGGTTTCGACAGGCTCAAACAAGACCAGACCGGCTCAAACAAGACCAGACCTGCTCAAACCGGCTTTGACCGGATGAGACCGGATCAAATCGGACCAGACCGGCTCAAACCGCATCAAACCGGAAAAGACCGGCCCAGACCGGCTAAAACCGGGCCAAAACGGCTCAAACCGGTTTTGACCGGCTCAAACCAGACCAGACCGGCTCAAACGATACCAGACCGGCTCAAACCAGTTTTGACCGGCTCAAACCAGTTTTTACCAGATGAGACCGGATCAAATCAGACCAGACCGGCCCAGACCGCCTAAAACCGGCTCAAACCGGCCCAGACCGGCCCAGACCGGCTAAAGCCGGGCCAAACCGTGTCAAACCGGTTTTGACCGGCTCAAACCAGACCAGAGCAGCTCAAACCAGACCAGACCGGCTCAAACCGGTTTTGACCTGATTAGACCAGATCAAACCGGACCAGAGCGGCTCACACCAGATCAAACCGGACCAGACCGGCCCAGACTGGCTGAAACCGGGCCAGACTGATTCAAACCAGTTTTGACCGGCTCAAACCAGACCAGACCGGTTCAAACCGGTTTTGACCGGCTCAAACCAGACCAGACCGGCTCAAACCGGATGAGACCGGCTCAAACCGGTTTTGACCGGATGACACCGGATCAAACAAGACCAGACCGGCTCACACCGGATCAAACCGGACCAGACCGTCTCACAACGGATCAAACCGGCTGAAACTGGGCCAGACCGGCTCTAACCGGTTTTGACCGGCTCAAACCAGACGAAACCGTTTCAAACCTGTTTTGACTGGCTCAACCCGGTTTTGACCGGCTCAAACCACTCCAGACCGGCTAAAACCGGTTTTCACCGGCTCAAACCGGTTTTGACCTGATTAGACCGGATCAAACCGGACCAGACCGGCTCAGACAGGCTCGAATCGGTTTTGACTGGCTTCAACCAGACCAAACCTGCTCAAACCGGTTTTGACCGTCTCGAACCTGTTTTGACCGGCTCAAACCAGACCAGACCGGCTCAAACCAGACCAGACCGGCTCAAACCGGTTTTGACCTGCTCAAACCACACCAGACCGGCTGAAACCGGTTTTGACCGGCTAAAACCGGTTTTGACCGGATGAGACCGGATCAAACCGAATCAGACCGGCCCAGACCGGCTAAAATCGGATCAAACCGGACCAGACCGGCCCAGACCGCCTAAAACTGGGCCAAACTGGCTCAAACCTATTTTGACCGGCTCAAACCAGACCAGACCGGCTCAAACTGGTTTTGACCGGCTCAAACCAGACCAGACCGGTTCAAACCGGTTTTGACCGGCTCAAACCTGACCAGACCGGCTCAAACCAGACCAGACAGCCTCAAACCGGTTTTGACCGGCTCAAACCAGACCAGACCGGCTCAAACCGGTTTTGACCGGCTCAAACCAGACCAGACCGGCTCAAACCGGTTTTGACCGGATGAGACCGGATCAAACCGAATCAGACGGGTCCAGACCCCCTAAAACCGGATCAAACCGGACCAGACCAGACCGGCTCAAACCGGTTTTGACCAGCTCAAACCAGACCAGACCGGCTCAAACCAGACCAGACCGGCTCAAACCGGTTTTGACCTGCTCAAACCACACCAGACCGGCTGAAACCGGTTTTGACCGGCTAAAACCGGTTTTGACCGGATGAGACCGGATCAAACCGAATCAGACCGGCCCAGACCGGCTAAAATCGGATCAAACCGGACCAGACCGGCCCAGACCGCCTAAAACTGGGCCACAAACCGGTTTTGACCGGTTCAAACCAGACCAGACCGGCTCAAACCGGTTTTGACCGACCTGAGCCGGTTTTGACCGGCTCAAACCAGACCAGACCGGCTCAAACCAGACCAGACCGGCTCAAACCGGTTTTGACCGGCTCAAAGCGGTTTTGACCGGATCAAACCGGACTCGACCGGCCCAGACCAGCTGAAACCGGATCAAACCGGACCAGACCGGCCCAGACCGGCTAAAACCGGGCCACAAACCGGTTTTGACCGGCTCAAACCAGACCAGACCGGCTCAAACCGGTTTTGACCGACCTGAGCCGGTTTTGACCGGCTCAAACCAGACCAGACCGGCTCAAACCAGACCAGACCGGCTCAAACCGGTTTTGACCGGCTCAAACCGGTTTTGACCTGCTCAAACCACACCAGACCGGCTGAAACCGGTTTTGACCGGCTAAAACCGGTTTTGACCGGATGAGACCGGATCAAACCGAATCAGACCGGCCCAGACCGGCTAAAATCGGATCAAACCGGACCAGACCGGCCCAGACCGCCTAAAACTGGGCCACAAACCGGTTTTGACCGGTTCAAACCAGACCAGACCGGCTCAAACCGGTTTTGACCGACCTGAGCCGGTTTTCACGAGCTCAAACCAGACCAGACCGGCTCAAACCAGACCAGACCGGCTCAAACCGGTTTTGACCTTCTCAATCCCGTTCTGACCGGCTCAAACCGGACTCGACCGGCCCAGACCAGCTGAAACCGGATCCAACCGGCCCAGACCGGCCCAGACCGGGTGAAACCGGGCCACAAACCGGTTTTGACCGGCTCAAACCAGACCAGACCGGCTCAAACCGGTTTTGACCGGATGAGACCGGATCAAACCGGACCAGACCGGCTCAAACCAGATCAAACCGGACTCCACCGGCCCAGACCAGCTGACACTGGATCAAACCGCACCAGACCGGCCCAGACCGGCTAAAATCGGGCCAAACCGTCTCAAACCGGTTTTAACCGGCTCAAACAAGACCAGACCGGCTGAAACGGGTTTTGACCGGAAGAGACCGGATCAAACCCGACCAGACCGGCGCAAACCGCATCAAACCGGACCAGACCGGCCCAGACCGGCTAAAACCGGGCCAGACCGGCTCAGACCGGCTTTGACCAGCTCAAACCAGACCAGACGGTCTGAAACAAGACCAGACCGGCTCAAACAAGACCAGACCGGCTCAAACCGGTTCTGACCGACCTGAGCCGGTTTTGACCGGCTCAAACCGGTTTTGAAGGTCTCAAACCTGTTTTGACTCAAACCGGTTTTGACCGATCAAACCAGACCGGCTC
This sequence comes from Cercopithecus mona, assembly GCA_014849445.1. NCBI lineage: Eukaryota > Metazoa > Chordata > Mammalia > Primates > Cercopithecidae > Cercopithecus > Cercopithecus mona. The sequence goes on from JABBCR010001017.1 coordinate 63,048, forward strand.
AACCGGTTTTGACTCAAACCGGTTTTCACCGCTCAAACCGTTTTGACCGCTCAAACCGACCAGACCAGACCGGTTCAAACCAGACCAAACCGGCTCAAACCGGTTTTGACGGCTCAAACCACCAGACCGGCTGAAACCGGTTTTGACTCAAACCGGTTTTGACTCAAACCAGACCAGCTCAATCCGGTTTTGACCGGCTAAAACCGTTTTTGACCGGTTCAAACCGGTTTTGACCGGCTCAAACCGGTTTTGACCGGTTCAAACCGGTTTTCACCGCTCAAACCGTTTTGACCGCTCAAACCGGTTTTGACTCAAACCGGTTTTCACCGCTCAAACCGGTTTTGACTCAAACCGGTTTTGACCAGCTCAAACCGGTTGTGACCTGCTCAAACCGGTTTTGACTGGCTCAAACCGGTTTTGACAGCTCAAACCGGTTTTGACCGGATGAGACCGATCAAACCAGACCAGACCAGACCAGACCAGACCGGCTCAGACAGGCTTAAACCGGTTTTGACCGGTTCAAACCGGTTTTGACCTGATTAGACCGGATCAAACCAGACCAAACCGGTTTTGACCGATCAAACCAGACCGGCTCAACCGGTTTTGACTGGCTTCAACCAGACCAAACCGGTTTTGACTGCTCAAACCGGTTTTGACCAGCTCAAACCAGACCAGCTCAAACCAGACCAGACCGTTCAAACCGGTTTTGACGGCTCAAACCGGTTTTGACTCAAACCGGTTTTGACGGATGAGACCGGATCAAACCAGACCGGCTCAAACCGGTTTTCACCGGCTCAAACCGGCTCAAACCGGTTTTGACTCAAACCGGTTTTGACCTGATTAGACCGGATCAAACCAGACCGCTCAAACCAGACCGGCTCAACCGGTTTTGACCGGTTCAAACCAGACCAAACCGGTTTTGACTCAAACCGGTTTTCACCGGCTCAAACCGTTTTGACCGCTCAAACCGGTTTTGACTGGCTCAACCAGACCAGACAGCTCAAACCGGTTTTGACGGATGAGACCGGATCAAACCAGACCAGCTCAAACCGGTTTTGACAGCTCAAACCGGTTTTGACTCAAACCGGTTTTGACCGACCTGAGCCGGTTTTGACCGGTTCAAACCGGTTTTGACTCAAACCAGACCGGCTCAAACGGTTTTGACCGGTTCAAACCAGACCAAACCGGTTTTGACTCAAACCGGTTTTGACCAGCTCAAACCAGACCAGACAAGATCAAACCGGTTTTGACCGGATCAAACCAGACCGCTCAAACCGGTTTTGACGGCTCAAACCACTCCAGACCGCTAAACCGGTTTTGACTCAAACCGGTTTTGACCTCAAACCAGACCAGCTCAAACCAGACCAGACCTCAAACCGGTTTTGACGGCTCAAACCGGTTTTGACTCAAACCGGGTTTGACCGGATGAGACCGATCCAAACCAGACCAGCTCAAACCGGTTTTCACCGCTCAAACCGGTTTTGACTGCTCAAACCGGTTTTGACCTGATTAGACCGGATCAAACCAGACCAGACCGGTTCAAACCAGACCAAACCGGTTTTGACCGGTTCAAACCAGACCAAACCGGTTTTGACTCAAACCCGTTTTCACCGGCTCAAACCGTTTTGACCGCTCAAACCGGTTTTGACTGGCTCAACCAGACCAGACAGCTCAAACCGGTTTTGACCGATGAGACCGGATCAAACCAGACCAGCTCAAACCGGTTTTGACAGCTCAAACCGGTTTTGACTGCTCAAACCGGTTTTGACTCAAACCGGTTTTGACCGGCTAAAACCGGTTTTCACCGCTCAAACCGTTTTGACCGCTCAAACCACTCCAGACCGCTAAAACCGGTTTTGACCGGTTCAAACCAGACCAAACCGGTTTTGACTCAAACCGGTTTTGACCAGCTCAAACCAGACCAGACCAGACCGGCTGAAACCGGTTTTGACCGGCTAAAACCGGGCCAAACCGGTTTTGACTCAAACCGGTTTTGACCGGATGAGACCGATCAAACCAGACCAGCTCAAACCGGTTTTGACAGCTCAAACCGGTTTTGACCGGTTCAAACCGGTTTTGACTGGCTCAACCGGTTTTGACTCAAACCGGTTTTCACCGGCTCAAACCAGACCGGCTCAAACCGGTTTTGACTGCTCAAACCGGTTTTCACCGCTCAAACCGGTTTTGACTCAAACCGGTTTTGACCTCAAACCAGACCAGACCGGCTAAAACCGGGCCAAACCGGCTCAAACCGTTTTGACCGGCTAAAACCGGTTTTGACTCAAACCGGTTTTGACCGGATGAGACCGATCAAACCAGACCAGACCAGACCGGCTAAAACCGGTTTTGACTCAATCCGGTTTTGACCAGCTCAAACCGGTTTTGACCTGATTAGACCCGATCAAACCAGAACAAACCGGTTTTGACCGGTTCAAACCAGACCAGACCTCAAACCGGTTTTGACGGCTCAAACCACTCCAGACCGCTAAACCGGTTTTGACTCAAACCAGACCAGACCAGACCGGCTAAAACCGGGCCAAACCGGTTTTGACCTGATTAGACCGGATCAAACCAGACCAGACCGGCTCAAACCGGTTTTGACCTGATTAGACCGGATCAAACCTTACCAGACCGGCTCAAACCAGACCAGAGCGGCTCAAAACGGTTTTGACTGGCTCAAACCGGTTTTGACTGGCTCAATCCGGTTTTGTCAGGCTCAAACCGGTTTTCACCGCTCAAACCGTTTTGACCGGCTCAAACGGTTTTGACCGGTTCAAACCAGACCAAACCGGTTTTGACTGACTCAAACCAGACCAGACCAGCTCAAACCAGACCAGACCGGCTCAAACCGGAATTGACCGGCTGAAACCGGTTTTGACTCAAACCGGTTTTGACCGGATGAGACCGATCAAACCAGACCAGCTCAAACCGGTTTTCACCGCTCAAACCGGTTTTGACTCAAACCGGTTTTGACCTGATTAGACCGGATCAAACCAGACCAAACCGGTTTTGACCGGTTCAAACCAGACCAGACCTCAAACCGGTTTTGACTGCTCAAACCGGTTTTGACTCAAACCGGTTTTGACCAGCTCAAACCAGCCCAGACAGGCTAAAATCGGGCCAAACCGGCTCAAACCGTTTTGACCGGCTAAAACCGGTTTTGACTGGCTCAACCGGTTTTGACCGGATGAGACCGATCAAACCAGACCAGCTCAAACCAGACCGCTCAGACAGGCTCAAACCGGTTTTGACTGCTCAAACCGGTTTTGACTGGCTCAACCGGTTTTGACTCAAACCGGTTTTCACCGCTCAAACCGGTTTTGACCGCTCAAACCGGTTTTGACCGGTTCAAACCAGACCAAACCGGTTTTGACGGCTCAAACCACACCAGACCGGCTCAAACCGACCAGACCAGACCTCAAACCGGTTTTGACGGCTCAAACCGGTTTTGACTCAAACCGGTTTTGACCGGATGAAACCGATCAAACCAGACCAGCTCAAACCGGTTTTGACTCAAACCGGTTTTGACAGCTCAAACCGGTTTTCACCGCTCAAACCGGTTTTGACCTGATTAGACCGGATCAAACCAGACCAAACCGGTTTTGACCGGTTCAAACCAGACCAGACCTCAAACCGGTTTTGACTGCTCAAACCGGTTTTGACTCAAACCGGTTTTGACCAGCTCAAACCAGACCAGACCGCTAAAATCGGGCCAAACCGGCTCAAACCGTTTTGACCGGCTAAAACCGGTTTTGACTCAAACCGGTTTTGACCGGATGAGACCGATCAAACCAGACCAGCTCAAACCAGACCGCTCAGACAGGCTCAAACCGGTTTTGACTGGCTCAACCGGTTTTGACTCAAACCAGACCAGACCGCTAAAACCGGTTATGACCGGTTCAAACCAGACCAGTCCGGTTCAAACCGGTTTTGACGGCTCAAACCACTCCAGACCGCTAAACCGGTTTTGACTCAAACCGGTTTTGACCTCAAACCAGACCAAACCGGTTTTGACCGAATGAATTAACAGAACACAGGGCAGTTTCTCAGAAAGCTTCTTTCCAGTTTTGAACGGAGGATATTTCCTTTTTCACCATAGCCCTCTATGGGCTTCCAAATATCCCTTTGCCAATTCCACAAGAACAGCCTTAGCGAAAGGCTTCTTGAAGGGAAAGATGTAACTCTGTGAGATGAATTAAGAGAACACAAAGCAGTTTCTCAGAAAGCTTCTTTTCAGTTTCTATCTTAGGATATTTCCTTTTTCACCATAGCCCTCTATGGGCTTCCAAATATCACTTTGCAAATTCCACAAGAACAGTCTTAGCGAAAGACTTCTTGAGGGGAAAGCTGTAACTCTGTGAGATGAATTAACAGAACACAAAGCAGTTTCTCAGAAAGCTTCTTTTCAGTTTTTATATTAGGATATTTCCTTTTTCACCATAGCCCTCTATGGGCTTCCAAATATCACTTTGCAAATTCCACAAGAACAGTCTTAGCGAAAGGCTTCTTGAGGGGAAAGCTGTAACTCTGTGAGATCAATTAACAGAACACAAAGCAGTTTCTCAGAAAGCTTCTTTTCAGTTTCTATCTTAGGATATTTCCTTTTTCACCATAGCCCTCTATGATCTTCCAAATATCACTTTGCAAATTCCACAAGAACAGTCTTAGCGAAAGACTTCTTGAGGGGAAAGCTGTAACTCTGTGAGATGAATTAACAGAACACAAAGCAGTTTCTCAGAAAGCTTCTTTTCAGTTTTTATATTAGGATATTTCCTTTTTCACCATAGCCCTCTAGGGACTTCCAAATATCCCTTTGCCAATTCCACAAGAACAGCCTTAGGGAAAGTCTTCTTGAAGGGAAAGATGTAACTCTGTGAGATGAATTAACAGAACACAGAGCAGTTTCTCAGAAAGCTTCTTTCCAGTTTTGAACGGAAGATATTTCCTTTTTCACCATAGCCCTCTATGGGCTTCCAAATATCCCTTTGCCAATTCCACAAGAACAGCCTTAGCGAAAGGCTTCTTGAAGGGAACGATGTAACTCTGTGAGATGAATTAACAGAACACAGAGCAGTTTCTCAGAAAGCTTCTTTCCAGTTTTGAACGGAAGATATTTCCTTTTTCACCATAGCCCTCTATGGGCTTCCAAATATCCCTTTGCCAATTCCACAAGAACAGCCTTAGCGAAAGGCTTCTTGAAGGGAAAGATGTAACTCTGTGAGATGAATGAACAGAACACAAAACAGTTTCTCAGAAAGCTTCTTTCCAAGTTTTAACTGAAGATATTTCCTTTTCCAAAATAGCCGTCTACGGCTTCCAAATATCACTTTGCAAATTCCACAAGAATAGTCTTAGCGAAAGGCTTCTTGAGGCTAAAGCTGTAACTCTGTGAGATGAAATAACAGAACACAGAGCAGTTTCTCAGAAAGCTTCTTTCCAGTTTTGAACGGAAGATATTTCCTTTTTCACCATAGCCCTCTATGGGCTTCCAAATATCCCTTTGCCAATTCCACAAGAACAGCCTTAGCGAAAGGCTTCTTGAAGGGAAAGATGTAACTCTGTGAGATGAATTAACAGAACACAGGGCAGTTTCTCAGAAAGCTTCTTTCCAGTTTTGAACGGAAGATATTTCCTTTTTCACCATAGCCCTCTATGGGCTTCCAAATATCCCTTTGCCAATTCCACAAGAACAGCCTTAGCGAAAGGCTTCTTGAAGGGAAAGATGTAACTCTGTGAGATGAATTAACAGAACACAGGGCAGTTTCTCAGAAAGCTTCTTTCCAGTTTTGAACGGAAGATATTTCCTTTTTCACCATAGCCCTCTATGGGCTTCCAAATATCCCTTTGCCAATTCCACAAGAACAGCCTTAGCGAAAGGCTTCTTGAAGGGAAAGATGTAACTCTGTGAGATGAATTAACAGAACACAGAGCAGTTTCTCAGAAAGCTTCTTTCCAGTTTTGAACGGAAGATTTTCCTTTTTCACCATAGCCCTCTATGGGCTTCCAAATATCCCTTTGCCAATTCCACAAGAACAGCCTTAGCGAAAGGCTTCTTGAAGGGAAAGATGTAACTCTGTGAGATGAATTAACAGAACACAAAACAGTTTCTCAGAAAGCTTCTTTTCAGTTTTTAACGGAAGATATTTCCTTTTTCACCATAGCCCTCTATGGGCTTCCAAATATCACTTTGCAAATTCCACAAGAACAGTCTTAGCGAAAGGCTTCTTGAGGGGAAAGCTGTAACTCTGTGAGATGAATTAACAGAAAACCAAAGCAGTTTCTCAGAAAGCTTCTTTTCAGTTTTTATCTTAGGATATTTCCTTTTTCACCATAGCCCTCTATGGGCTTCCAAATATCACTTTGCAAATTTCACAAGAACAGTCTTAGCGAAAGGCTTCTTGAGGGGAAAGCTGTAACTCTGTGAGATGAATTAACAGAACACAAAGCAGTTTCTCAGAAAGCTTCTTTCCAGTTTTTAACGGAAGATATTTCCTTTTTCACCATAGCCCTCTATGGGCTTCCAAATATCACTTTGCAAATTTCACAAGAACAGTCTTAGCGAAAGGCTTCTTGAGGGGAAAGCTGTAACTCTGTGAGATGAATTAACAGAACACAAAGCAGTTTCTCAGAAAGCTTCTTTCCAGTTTTTAACGGAAGATATTTCCTTTTTCACCATAGCCCTCTATGGGCTTCCAAATATCACTTTGCAAATTCCACAAGAACAGTCTTAGTGAAAGGCTTCTTGAGGGGAAAGCTGTAATTCTGTGAGATGAATTAACAGAACACAAAGCAGTTTCTCAGAAAGCTTCTTTTCAGTTTTTATCTTAGGATATTTCCTTTTTCACCATAGACCTCTACGGGCTTCCAAATATCACTTTGCAAATTCCACAAGAACAGTCTTAGCGAAAGGCTTCTTGAGGGGAAAGCTGTAACTCTGTGAGATGAATTAACAGAACACAAAGCAGTTTCTCAGAAAGCTTCTTTCCAGTTTTAACAGAAGATATTTCCTTTTTCACCATAGCCCTCTATGGGCTTCCAAATATCACTTTGCAAATTCCACAAGAACAGTCTTAGCGAAAGGTTTCTTGAGGGGAAAGCTGTAACTCTGTGAGATGAATTAACAGAACACAAAGCAGTTTCTCAGAAAGCTTCTTTTCAGTTTTTATCTTAGGATATTTCCTTTTTCACCATAGCCCTCTATGGGCTTCCAAATATCCCTTTGCAAATTCCACAAGAACAGTCTTAGCGAAAGGTTTCTTGAGGGGAAAGCTGTAACTCTGTGAGATGAATTAACAGAACACAAAGCAGTTTCTCAGAAAGCTTCTTTTCAGTTTTTATCTTAGGATATTTCCTTTTTCACCATAGCCCTCTATGGGCTTCCAAATATCACTTTGCAAATTTCACAAGAACAGTCTTAGCGAAAGGCTTCTTGAGGGGAAAGCTGTAACTCTGTGAGATGAATTAACAGAACACAAAACAGTTTCTACGTAAGCTTCTTTCTAGTTTTAACAGAAGATATTTCCTTTTTCACCGTAGCCCTCTATGGGCTTCCAAATATCACTTTGCAAATTCCACAAGAACAGTCTTAGCGAAAGGCTTCTTGAGGGGAAAGCTGTAACTCTGTGAGATGAATTAACAGAACACAAAGGAGTTTCTCAGAAAGCTTCTTTTCAGTTTTTATCTTAGGATATTTCCATTTTCACCATAGCCCTCTATGGGCTTCCAAATATCACTTTACAAATTCCACAAGAACAGTCTTAGCGAAAGGCTTCTTGAGGGGAAAGCTGTAACTCTGTGAGATGAATTAACAGAACACAAAGCAGTTTCTCAGAAAGCTTCTTTCCAGTTTTTAACGGAAGATATTTCCTTTTTCACCATAGCCCTCTATGGGCTTCCAAATTTCACTTTGCAAATTCCACAAGAACAGTCTTAGCGAAAGGCTTCTTGAGGGGAAAGCTGTAACTCTGTGAGATGAATTAACAGAACACAAAGCAGTTTCTCAGAAAGCTTCTTTCCAGTTTTTAACGGAGAATATTTCCTTTTTCACCATAGCCCTCTATGGGCTTCCAAATTTCACTTTGCAAATTCCACAAAAGCAGTCTAAGCGAATGGTTTCTTTTGGGGAAAGCTGTAACTCTGTGAGATGAATTAACAGAACACAAAGTAGTTTCTCAAAAAGCTTCTTTCCGGTTTTTTACAGAAGATATTTCCTTTTTCACCATAGCCCTCTATGGGCTTCCAAATATCACTTTGCAAATTCCACAAGAACAGTCTTAGCGAAAGGCTTCTTGAGGGGAAAGCTGTAATTCTGTGAGATGAATTAACAGAACACAAAGCAGTTTCTCAGAAAGCTTCTTTTCAGTTTTTATCTTAGGATATTTCCTTTTTCACCATAGCCCTCTATGGGCTTCCAAATATCACTTTGCAAATTCCACAAGAACAGTCTTAGCTAAAGGCTTCTTGAGGGGAAAGCTGTAATTCTGTGAGATGAATTAACAGAACACAAAGCAGTTTCTCAGAAAGCTTCTTTTCAGTTTTTATCTTAGGATATTTCCTTTTTCACCATAGCCCTCTATGGGCTTCCAAATATCACTTTGCAAATTCCACAAGAACAGTCTTAGCGAAAGGCTTCTTGAGGGGAAAGCTGTAACTCAGTGAGATGAATTAACAGAACACAAAGCAGTTTCTCAGAAAGCTTCTTTTCAGTTTTTATCTTAGGATATTTCCTTTTTCACCATAGCCCTCTATGGGCTTCCAAATATCACTTTGCAAATTCCACAAGAACAGTCTTAGCGAAAGGCTTCTTGAGGGGAAAGCTGTAATTCTGTGAGATGAATTAACAGAACACAAAGCAGTTTCTCAGAAAGCTTCTTTTCAGTTTTTATCTTAGGATATTTCCTTTTTCACCATAGCCCTCTATGGGCTTCCAAATATCACTTTGCAAATTCCACAAGAACAGTCTTAGCGAAAGGCTTCTTGAGGGGAAAGCTGTAACTCAGTGAGATGAATTAACAGAACACAAAGCAGTTTCTCAGAAAGCTTCTTTTCAGTTTTTATCTTAGGATATTTCCTTTTTCACCATAGCCCTCTATGGGCTTCCAAATATCACTTTGCAAATTCCACAAGAACAGTCTTAGCGAAAGGCTTCTTGAGGGGAAAGCTGTAACTCAGTGAGATGAATTAACAGAACACAGAGCAGTTTCTCAGAAAGCTTCTTTCCAGTTTTGAACGGAAGATATTTCCTTTTTCAGCATAGTCCTCTATGGGCTTCCAAATATCCCTTTGCCAATTCCACAAGAACAGCCTTAGCGAAAGGCTTCTTGAAGGGAAAGATGTAACTCTGTGAGATGAATTAACAGAACACAGAGCAGTTTCTCAGAAAGCTTCTTTTCAGTTTTTAACGGAAGATATTTCCTTTTTCACCATAGCCCTCTATGGGCTTCCAAATATCACTTTGCAAATTCCACAAGAACAGTCTTAGCGAAAGGCTTCTTGAAGGGAAAGCTGTAATTCTGTGAGATGAATTAACAGAACACAAAGCAGTTTCTCAGAAAGCTTCTTTCCAGTTTTTAACTGAAGATATTTCCTTTTTCACCATAGCCCTCTATGGGCTTCCAAATATCACTTTGCAAATTCCACAAGAACAGTCTTAGCGAAAGGCTTCTTGAGGGGAAAGCTGTAACTCTGTGAGATGAATTAACAGAACACAAAGCAGTTTCTCAGAAAGCTTCTTTTCAGTTTTTATCTTAGGATATTTCCTTTTTCACCATAGCCCTCTATGGGCTTCCAAATATCACTTTGCAAATTCCACAAGAACAGTCTTAGGGAAAGGCTTCTTGAGGGGAAAGCTGTAACTCAGTGAGATGAATTAACAGAACACAAAGCAGTTTCTCAGAAAGCTTCTTTCCAGTTTTTAACTGAAGATATTTCCTTTTTCACCATAGCCCTCTATGGGCTTCCAAATATCACTTTGCAAATTCCACAAGAACAGTCTTAGCGAAAGGCTTCTTGAGGGGAAAGCTGTAACTCTGTGAGATGAATTAACAGAACACAAAGCAGTATCTCAGAAAGCTTCTTTCCAGTTTTTAACTAAAGACATTTCCTTTTTCACCATAGCCCTCTATGTTCTTCCAAATATCACTTTGCAAATTCCACAAGAACAGTCTTAGCGAAAGGCATCTTGAAGGGAAAGCTGTAACTCTGTGAGTTGAATTAACAGAACACAAAGCAGTTTCTCAGAAAGCTTCTTTTCAGTTTTTAACTGAAGATATTTCCTTTTTCACCATAGCCCTCTATGGGCTTCCAAATATCACTTTGCAAATTCCACAAGAACAGTCTTAGCGAAAGGCTTCTTGAGGGGAAAGCTGTAACTCTGTGAGATGAATTAACAGAACACAAAGCAGTTTCTCAGAAAGATTCTTTCCAGTTTTTAACGGAAGATATTTCCTTTTTCACCATAGCCCTCTATGGGCTTCCAAATATCACTTTGCAAATTCCACAAGAACAGTCTTAGCGAAAGGCTTCTTGAGGGGAAAGCTGTAACTCTGTGAGATGAATTAACAGAACACAAAGCAGTTTCTCAGAAAGATTCTTTCCAGTTTTTAACGGAAGATATTTCCTTTTTCACCATAGCCCTCTATGGGCTTCCAAATATCACTTTGCAAATTCCACAAGAACAGTCTTAGCGAAAGGCTTCTTGAGGGGAAAGCTGTAACTCTGTGAGAAGAATTAACAGAACACAAAGCAGTTTCTCAGAAAGCTTCTTTCCAGTTTTTAACGGAAGATATTTCCTTTTTCACTATAGACCTCTACGGGCTTCCAAATATCACTTTGCAAATTCCACAAGAACAGTCTTAGCGAAAGGCTTCTTGAGGGGAAAGCTGTAACTCTGTGAGATGAATTAACAAAACACAAAGCAGTTTCTCAGAAAGCTTCTTTTCAGTTATCAACGGAAGATATTTCCTTATTCACCGTTGCTCTATCTGCTGGCTTCCAAATATCACTTTGTAAATACACCAGAACAGCCTTAGCGAAAGCCTTCTTGAAGGGAAAGATGTAACTCTGTGAGATGAATTAACAGAACACAGAGCAGTTTCTCAGAAAGCTTCTTTCCAGTTTTGAACGGAAGATATTTCCTTTTTCACCATAGCCCTCTATGTTCTTACAAATATCACTTTGCAAATTCCACAAGAACAGCCTTAGCGAAAGGCTTCTTGAGGGAAATGTTGTACCTCTATGAGATGAATTAACAGAACACAAAGCAGTTTCTCAGAAAGCTTCTTTCCAGTTGTTAACGGAAGATATTTCCTTTTTCTCCGTAGCCCTCTATGGGCTTCCAAATATCACTTTGCAAATTCCACAAGAACAGCCTTAGCGAAAGGCTTCTTGAAGGGAAAGCTGTAACTCTGTGAGATGAATTAACAGAACACAAAGCAGTTTCTCAGAAAGCTTCTTTCCAGTTTTTAAGGGAAGATTTTCCTTTTTCACCATAGCCCTCTATGGGCTTCCAAATATCACTTTGCAAATTCCACAAGAACAGTCTTAGCGAAAGGCTTCTTGAGTGGAAAGCTGTAACTCTGTGAGATGAATTAACAGAACACAAAGCAGTTTCTCAGAAAGCTTCTTTCCAGTTTTTAACGGAAGATATTTCCTTTTTCACCATAGCCCTCTATGGGCTTCCAAATATCACTTTGCAAATTCTACAAGAACAGTCTTAGCGAAAGGCTTCTTGAGGGGGAAGCTGTAACTCTGTGAGATGAATTAACAGAACACAAAGCAGTTTCTCAGAAAGCTTCTTTCCAGTTTTTAACGGAAGATATTTCCTTTTTCACCATAGCCCTCTATGGGCTTCCAAATATCACTTTGCAAATTCCACAAGAACAGTCTTAGCGAAAGGCTTCCTGAGGGGAAAGCTGTAACTCTGTGAGATGAATTAACAGAACACAAAGCAGTTTCTCAGAAAGCTTCTTTCCAGTTTTTAACGGAAGATATTTCCTTTTTCACCATAGCCCTCTATGGGCTTCCAAATATCACTTTGCAAATTCCACAAGAACAGCCTTAGCGAAAGGCTTCTTGAAGGAAAAGCTGTAACTCTGTGAGATGAATTAACAGAACACAAAGCAGTTTCTCAGAAAGCTTCTTTCCAGTTTTTAACTGAAGATATTTCCTTTTTCACCATAGCCCTCTATGGGCTTCCAAATATCACTTTCCAAATTCCACAAGAACAGTCTTAGCGAAAGGCTTCTTGAAGGGAAAGCTGTAACTCTGTGAGATGAATTAACAGAACACAAAGCAGTTTCTCAGAAAGCTTCTTTCCAGTTTTTAACTGAAGATATTTCCTTTTTCACCGTAGCCCTCTATGGGCTTCCAAATATCACTTTGCAAATTCCACAAGAACAGTCTTAGCAAAAGGCTTCTTGAGGGGAAAGCTGTAACTCTGTGAGATGAATTAACAGAACACAAAACAGTTTCTCAGAAAGCTTCTTTCCAGTTTTGAACGGAAGATATTTCCTTTTTCACCATAGCCCTCTATGGGCTTCCAAATATCCCTTTGCCAATTCCACAAGAACAGCCTTAGCGAAAGGCCTCTTGAAGGGAAAGTTGTAACTCTGTGAGATGAATAAAGTGAGCACAAAGCAGTATCTCAGAAATCTTCTTTACAGTTCTTAACGGAAGATATTTCCTTTTTCACCATATCCCTCCATGGGCTTCCAAATATCACTTTCTAAATTCCACAAGAACAGCCTTAGTGAAAGGCCTCTTGAAGGGAAAGATGTAACTCTGTGAGATGAATTAACAGAACACAGAGCAGTTTCTCAGAAAGCTTCTTTCCAGTTTTGAACGGAAGATATTTCCTTTTTCACCATAGCCCTCTATGGGCTTCCAAATATCCCTTTGCCAATTCCACAAGAACAGCCTTAGCGAAAGGCTTCTTGAAGGGAAAGATGTAACTCTGTGAGTTGAACTAACAGAACACAGAGCAGTTTCTCAGAAAGCTTCTTTCCAGTTTTGAACGGAAGATATTTCCTTTTTCACCATAGCCCTCTATGGGTTTCCAAATATCCCTTTGCAAATTCCACAAGAACAGCCTTAGCGAAAGGCTTCTTGAAGGGAAAGATGTAACTCTGTGAGATGAATTAACAGAACACAGAGCAGTTTCTCAGAAAGCTTCTTTCCAGTTTTGAACGGAAGATATTTCCTTTTTCACCATAGCCCTTCATGGGCTTCCAAATATCCCTTTGCCAATTCCACAAGAACAGCCTTAGCGAAAGGCTTCTTGAAGGGAAAGATGTAACTCTGTGAGATGAAATAACAGAACACAGAGCAGTTTCTCAGAAAGCTTCTTTCCAGTTTTGAACGGAAGATATTTCCGTTTTCACCATAGCCCTCTATGGGCTTCCAAATATCCCTTTGCCAATTCCACAAGAACAGCCTTAGCGAAAGGCTTCTTGAAGGGAAAGATGTAACTCTGTGAGGTGAATTAACAGAACACAGAGCAGTTTCTCAGAAAGCTTCTTTCCAGTTTTGAACGGAAGATATTTCCTTTTCACCATAGCCCTCTATGGGCTTCCAAATATCCCTTTGCCAATTCCACAAGAACAGCCTTAGCGAAAGGCTTCTTGAAGGGAAAGCTGTAACTCTGTGAGATGAATTACCAGAACACAAAGCAGTTTCTCAGAAAGCTTCTTTCCAGTTTTTAACTGAAGATATTTCCTTTTTCACCATAGCCCTCTATGGGCTTCCAAATATCACTTTGCAAATTCCACAAGAACAGTCTTAGCGAAAGGCTTCTTGAGGGGAAAGCTGTAACTCTGTGAGATGAATTAACAGAACACAAAGCAGTTTCTCAGAAAGCTTCTTTCCAGTTTTTAACGGAAGATATTTCCTTTTTCACCATAGCCCTCTATGGGCTTCCAAATATCACTTTGCAAATTCCACAAGAACAGTCTTAGCGAAAGGCTTCTTGAGGGAAAATGTGTAACTCTGTGAGATGAATTAACAGAACACAAAGCAGTTTCTCAGAAAGCTTCTCTCCAGTTTTTAACGGAAGATATTTCCTTTTTCACCATAGCCCTCTATGGGCTTCCAAATATCACTTTTAAAATTCCACAAGAACAGTCTTAGTGAAAGGCTTCTTCAGGGGAAAGCTGTACTATGTGAGATGAATTAACAGAACACAAAGAAGTTTCTCAGAAAGCTTCTTTCCAGTTTTTAACGGAAGATATTTCCTTTTTAATCATAGCCCTCTAAGGGCTTCCAAATGTCACTTTGAAAATTCCACAAGAACACTCTTAGCGAAAGGCTTCTTGAGGGGAAAGCTGTAACTCTGTGAGATGAATTAACAGTACAGAAAACAGTTTCTCAGAAAACTTCTTTCCAGTTTTGAACGGAAGATACTTCCTTTTTCACCACAGCCCTCTATGAGCTACCAAATATCACTTTGCAAATTCCACAAGAACAGCCTTAGCGAAAGGCTTCTGGAGGGGAAAGCAGAAACTCTGTGAGATGAATTAACAGAACACAAAGCAGTTTCTCACAAACCGCCTTTTAGTTTTTAACGGAAGATATTTCCTTTTTCAACATAGCCCTCTCTGGGCTTCCAAATATCACTTTACACCTTCCACAAGAACAGCCTTAGCGAAAGGCTTCTTGAAGGGAAAGCTGGAACTCTGTGAGATGAATTAACAGAACACAGAGCAGTTTCTCAGAAAGCTTCTTTCCAGTTTTTAACGGAAGATATTTCCTTTTTCACCATAGCCCTCTATGGGCTTCCAAATATCCCTTTGCCAATTCCACAAGAACAGCCTTAGCGAAAGGCTTCTTGAAGAGAAAGATGTAACTCTGTGAGATGAATTAACAGAACACAGAGCAGTTTCTCAGAAAGCTTCTTTCCAGTTTTGAACGGAAGATATGTCCTTTTTCACCATAGCCCTCTATGGGCTTCCAAATATCCCTTTGCCAATTCCACAAGAACAGCCTTAGCGAAAGGCTTCTTGAAGGGAAAGATGTAACTCTGTGAGATGAATTAACAGAACACAGAGCAGTTTCTCAGAAAGCTTCTTTCCAGTTTTGAACGGAAGATATTTCCTTTTTCACCATAGCCCTCTAACGGCTTCCAAATATCACTTTGCCAATTCCACAAGAACAGACTTAGCGAAAGGCTTCTTGAAGGGAAAGATGTAACTCTGTGAGATGAATTAACAGAACACAAAGCAGTTTCTCAGAAAGCTTCTTTCCAGTTTTTAACGGAAGATATTTCCTTTTTCACCATAGCCCTCTATGGGCTTCCAAATATCACTTTGCCAATTCCACAAGAACAGCCTTAGCGAAAGGCTTCTTGAAGGGAAAGATGTAACTCTGTGAGATGAATTAACAGAACACAAAGAAGTTTCTCAGAAAGCTTCTTTCCAGTTTTTAACGGAAGATATTTCCTTTTTCACCATAGCCCTCTATGGGCTTCCAAATATCACTTTGCCAATTCCACAAGAACAGCCTTAGCGAAAGGCTTCTTGAACGGAAAGATGTAACTCTGTGAGATGAATTAACAGAACACAGAGCAGTTTCTCAGAAAGCTTCTTTCCAGTTTTGAACGGAAGATATTTCCTTTTTCACCATAGCCCTCTATGGGCTTCCAAATATCCCTTTGCCAATTCCACAAGAACAGCCTCAGCGAAAGGCTTCTTGAAGGGAAAGATGTAACTCTGTGAGATGAATTAACAGAACACAGAGCAGTTTCTCAGAAAGCTTCTTTCCAGTTTTGAACGGAAGATATTTCCTTTTTCACCATAGCCCTCTATGGGCTTCCAAATATCCCTTTGCAAATTCCACAAGAACAGCCTTAGCGAAAGGCTTCTTGAAGGGAAAGATGTAACTCTGTGAGATGAATTAACAGAACACAGAGCAGTTTCTCAGAAAGCTTCTTTCCAGTTTTGAACGGAAGATATTTCCTTTTTCACCATAGCCCTCTATGTGCTTCCAAATATCACTTTGCCAATTCCACAAGAACAGCCTTAGCGAAAGGCTTCTTGAAGGGAAAGATGTAACTCTGTGAGATGAATTAACAGAACACAGAGCAGTTTCTCAGAAAGCTTCTTTCCAGTTTTGAACGGAAGATATTTCCTTTTTCACCATAGCCCTCTATGGGCTTACAAATATCACTTTGCCAATTCCACTAGAACAGCCTTAGCGAAAGGCTTCTTGAAGGGAAAGATGTAACTCTGTGAGATGAATTAACAGAACACAGAGCAGTTTCTCAGAAAGCTTCTTTCCAGTTTTGAACGGAAGATATTTCCTTTTTCACCATAGCCCTCTATGTGCTTCCAAATATCCCTTTGCCAATTCCACAAGAACAGCCTTAGCGAAAGGCTTCTTGAAGGGAAAGATGTAACTCTGTGAGATGAATTAACAGAACACAGAGCAGTTTCTCAGAAAGCTTCTTTCCAGTTTTGAACGGAAGATATTTCCTTTTTCACCATAGCCCTCTATGGGCTTCCAAATATCCCTTTCCAAATTCCACAAGAACAGCCTTAGCGAAAGGCTTCTTGAAGGGAAAGATGTAACTCTGTGAGATGAATTAACAGAACACAGAGCAGTTTCTCAGAAAGCTTCTTTCCAGTTTTGAACGGAAGATATTTCCTTTTTCACCATAGCCCTCTATGGGCTTCCAAATATCCCTTTGCAAATTCCACAAGAACAGCCTTAGCGAAAGGCTTCTTGAAGGGAAAGATGTAACTCTGTGAGATGAATTAACAGAACACAGAGCAGTTTCTCAGAAAGCTTCTTTCCAGTTTTGAACGGAAGATATTTCCTTTTTCACCATAGCCCTCAAAGGGCTTCCAAATATCCCTTTGCCAATTCCACAAGAACAGCCTTAGCGAAAGGCTTCTTGAAGGGAAAGATGTAACTCTGTGAGATGAATTAACAGAACACAGAGCAGTTTCTCAGAAAACTTCTTTCCAGTTTTGAACGGAAGATATTTCCTTTTTCACCATAGCCCTCTATGGGCTTCCAAATATCACTTTGCCAATTCCACAAGAACAGCCTTAGCGAAAGGCTTCTTGAAGGGAAAGCTGTAACTCTGTGAGATGAATTAACAGAACACAAAGCAGTTTCTCAGAAAACTTCTTTCCAGTTTTTAACGGAAGATATTTCCTTTTTCACCATAGCCCTCTATGGGCTTCCAAATATCACTTTGCAAATTCCACAAGAACAGCCTTAGCGAAAGGCTTCTTGAAGGGAAAGCTGTAACTCTGTGAGATGAATTAACAGAACACAAAGCAGTTTCTCAGAAAGCTTCTTTCCAGTTTTTAACGGAAGATATTTCCTTTTTCACCATAGCCCTCTATGGGCTTCCAAATATCACTTTCCAAATTCCACAAGAACAGCCTTAGCGAAAGGCTTCTTGAATGCAAAGCTGTAACTCTGTGAGATGAATTAACAGAACACAAAGCAGTTTCTCAGAAAGCTTCTTTCCAGTTTTTAACGGAAGATATTTCCTTTTTCACCATAGCCCTCTATGGGCTTCCAAATATCACTTTGCAAATTCCACAAGAACCGTCTTAGCGAAAGGCTTCTTGAGGGGAAAGCTGTAACTCTGTGAGATGAATTAACAGAACACAAAGCAGTTTCTCAGAAAGCTTCTTTCCAGTTTTGAACGGAAGATATTTCCTTTTTCACCATAGCCCTCTAGGGGCTTCCAAATATCACTTTGCCAATTCCACAAGAACAGCCTTAGCGAAAGGCTTCTTGAAGGGAAAGATGTAACTCTGTGAGATGAATTAACAGAACACAAAGCAGTTTCTCAGAAAGTTTCTTTCCAGTTTTGAACGGAAGATATTTCCTTTTTCACCATAGCCCTCTATGGGCTTCCAAATATCACTTTGCCAATTCCACAAGAACAGCCTTAGCGAAAGGCTTCTTGAAGGGAAAGATGTAACTCTGTGAGATGAATTAACAGAACACAGAGCAGTTTCTCAGAAAGCTTCTTTCCAGTTTTGAACGGAAGACATTTCTTTTTCACCATAGCCCTCTATGGGCTTCCAAATATCCCTTTGCCAATTCCACAAGAACAGCCTTAGCGAAAGGCTTCTTGAAGGGAAAGATGTAACTTTTTGAGATGAATTAACAGAACACAGAGCAGTTTCTCAGAAAGCTTCTTTCCAGTTTTGAACGGAAGATATTTCCTTTTTCACCATAGCCCTCTATGGGCTTCCAAATATCACTTTCCAAATTCCACAAGAACAGCCTTAGCGAAAGGCTTCTTGAAGGGAAAGCTGTAACTCTGTGAGATGAATTAACAGAACACAAAACAGTTTCTCAGAAAGCTTCTTTTCAGTTTTTAACGGAAGATATTTCCTTTTTCACCATAGCCCTCTAAGGGCTTCCAAATATCACTTTCCAAATTCCACAAGAACAGTCTTAGCGAAAGGCTTCTTGAGGGGAAAGCTGTAACTCTGTGAGATGAATTAGCAGAACACAAAGCAGTTTCTCAGAAAGCTTCTTTCCAGTTTTTAACGGAAGATATTTCCTTTTTCACCGTAGCCCTCTATGGGCTTCCAAATATCACTTTCCAAATTCCACAAGAACAGCCTTAGCGAAAGGCTTCTTGAAGGGAAAGCTGTAACTCTGTGAGATGAATTAACAGAACACAAAGCAGTTTCTCAGAAAGCTTCTTTCCAGTTTTTAACGGAAGATATTTCCTTTATCACCGTAGCCCTCTATGGGCTTCCAAATATCACTTTGCAAATTCCACAAGAACAGCCTTAGCGAAAGGCTTCTTGAAGGGAAAGATGTAACTCTGTGAGATGAATTAACAGAACACAGAGCAGTTTCTCAGAAAGCTTCTTTCCAGTTTTGAACGGAAGATATTTCCTTTATCACCGTAGCCCTCTATGGGCTTCCAAATATCCCTTTGCCAATTCCACAAGAACAGCCTTAGCGAAAGGCTTCTTGAAGGGAAAGATGTAACTCTGTGAGATGAATTAACAGAACACAGAGCAGTTTCTCAGAAAGCTTCTTTCCAGTTTTGAACGGAAGATATTTCCTTTTTCACCATAGCCCTCTAAGGGCTTCCAAATATCACTTTGCCAATTCCACAAGAACAGCCTTAGCGAAAGGCTTCTTGAAGGGAAAGATGTAACTCTGTGAGATGAATTAACAGAACACAAAGCAGTTTCTCAGAAAGCTTCTTTCCAGTTTTTAACGGAATATATTTCCTTTTTCACCATAGCCCTCTATGGGCTTCCAAATATCACTTTGCCAATTCCACAAGAACAGCCTTAGCGAAAGGCTTCTTGAAGGGAAAGATGTAACTCTGTGAGATGAATTAGCAGAACACAAAGCAGTTTCTCAGAAAGCTTCTTTCCAGTTTTGAACGGAAGATATTTCCTTTTTCACCGTAGCCCTCTATGGGCTTCCAAATATCACTTTGCCAATTCCACAAGAACAGCCTTAGCGAAAGGCTTCTTGAAGGGAAAGATGTAACTCTGTGAGATGAATTAACAGAACACAAAGCAGTTTCTCAGAAAGCTTCTTTACAGTTTTTAACGGAAGATATTTCCTTTTTCACCATAGCCCTCTATGGGCTTCCAAATATCACTTTGCAAATTCCACAAGAACAGCCTTAGCGAAAGGCTTCTTGAAGGGAAAGCTGTAACTCTGTGAGATGAATTAACAGAACACAAAGCAGTTTCTCAGAAAGCTTCTTTCCAGTTTTTAACGGAAGATATTTCCTTTTTCACCATAGCCCTCTATGGGCTTCCAAATATCACTATGCAAATTCCACAAGAACAGCCTTAGCGAAAGGCTTCTTGAATGGAAAGATGTAACTCTGTGAGATGAATTAACAGAACACAAAGCAGTTTCTCACAAACCGTCTTTTAGTTTTTAACGGAAGATATTTCCTTTTTCACCATAGCCCTCTAGGGGCTTCCAAATATCACTTTGCAAATTCCACAACAACAGTCTTAGCAAAAGGCTTCTTGAGGGGAAAGCTGTAACTCTGTGAGATGAATTAACAGAACACAAAGCAGTTTCTCAGAAAGCTTCTTTCCAGTTTTTAACGGAAGATATTTCCTTTTTCACCATAGCCCTCTATGGGCTTCCAAATATCACTTTCCAAATTCCACAAGAACAGCCTTAGTGAAAGGCTTCTTGAAGGGAAAGCTGTAACTCTGTGAGATGAATTAACAGAACACAAAACAGTTTCTCAGAAAGCTTCTTTCCAGTTTTTAACGGAAGATATTTCCTTTTTCACCATAGCCCTCTATGGGCTTCCAAATATCACTTTGCAAATTCCACAAGAACAGTCTTAGCGAAAGGCTTCTTGAGGGGAAAGCTGTAACTCTGTGAGATGAATTAGCAGAACACAAAGCAGTTTCTCAGAAAGCTTCTTTCCAGTTTTTAACGGAAGATATTTCCTTTATCACCGTAGCCCTCTATGGGCTTCCAAATATCACTTTCCAAATTCCACAAGAACAGCCTTAGCGAAAGGCTTCTTGAAGGGAAAGCTGTAACTCTGTGAGATGAATTAACAGAACACAAAGCAGTTTCTCAGAAAGCTTCTTTCCAGTTTTTAACGGAAGATATTTCCTTTTTCACCGTAGCCCTCTATGGGCTTCCAAATATCACTTTGCAAATTCCACAAGAACAGTCTTAGCGAAAGGCTTCTTGAGGGGAAAGCTGTAACTCTGTGAGATGAATTAGCAGAACACAAAGCAGTTTCTCAGAAAGCTTCTTTCCAGTTTTTAACGGAAGATATTTCCTTTTTCACCGTAGCCCTCTATGGGCTTCCAAATATCACTTTGCATATTCCACAAGAACAGCCTTAGCGAAAGGCTTCTTGAAGGGAAAGCTGTAACTCTGTGAGATGAATTAACAGAACACAAAGCAGTTTCTCAGACAGCTTCTTTCCAGTTTTTAACGGAAGATATTTCCTTTTTCACCATAGCCCTCTAAGGGCTTCCAAATATCACTTTGCAAATTCCACAAGAAGAGTCTTAGCGAAAGGCTTCTTGAAGGGAAAGATGTAACTCTGTGAGATGAATTAACAGAACACAAAGCAGTTTCTCAGAAAGCTTCTTTCCAGTTTTTAACGGAATATATTTCCTTTTTCACCATAGCCCTCTATGGGCTTCCAAATATCACTTTGCAAATTCCACAAGAACAGCCTTAGCGAAAGGCTTCTTGAAGGGAAAGATGTAACTCTGTGAGATGAATTAGCAGAACACAAAGCAGTTTCTCAGAAAGCTTCTTTCCAGTTTTTAACGGAAGATATTTCCTTTTTCACCGTAGCCCTCTATGGGCTTCCAAATATCACTTTCCAAATTCCACAAGAACAGCCTTAGCGAAAGGCTTCTTGAAGGGAAAGCTGTAACTCTGTGAGATGAATTAACAGAACACAAAGCAGTTTCTCAGAAAGCTTCTTCCAGTTTTTAACGGAAGATATTTCCTTTTCACCATAGCCCTCTATGGGCTTCCAAATATCACTTTGCAAATTCCACAAGAACAGTCTTAGCGAAAGGCTTCTTGAGGGGAAAGCTGTAACTCTGTGAGATGAATTAACAGAACACAAAGCAGTTTCTCAGAAAGTTTCTTTCCAGTTTTTAACGGAAGATATTTCCTTTTTCACCATAGCCCTCTATGGGCTTCCAAATATCACTTTGCCAATTCCACAAGAACAGCCTTAGCGAAAGGCTTCTTGAGGGGAAAGATGTAACTCTGTGAGATGAATTAACAGAACACAGAGCAGTTTCTCAGAAAGCTTCTTTCCAGTTTTGAACGGAAGATATTTCCTTTTTCACCATAGCCCTCTAAGGGCTTCCAAATATCACTTTGCAAATTCCACAAGAACAGTCTTAGCGAAAGGCTTCTTGAGGGGAAAGCTGTAACTCTGTGAGATGAATTAACAGAACACAAAGCAGTTTCTCAGAAAGCTTCTTTCCAGTTTTTAACGGAAGATATTTCCTTTTTCACCATAGCCCTCTATGGGCTTCCAAATATCACTTTCCAAATTCCACAAGAACAGCCTTAGTGAAAGGCTTCTTGAAGGGAAAGATGTAACTCTGTGAGATGAATTAACAGAACACAGAGCAGTTTCTCAGAAAGCTTCTTTCCAGTTTTGAACGGAAGATATTTCCTTATTCACCATAGCCCTCTAAGGGCTTCCAAATATCCCTTTGCCAATTCCACAAGAACAGCCTTAGCGAAAGGCTTCTTGAAGGGAAAGATGTAACTCTGTGAGATGAATTAACAGAACACAGAGCAGTTTCTCAGAAAGCTTCTTTCCAGTTTTTAACGGAAGATATTTCCTTTATCACCGTAGCCCTCTATGGGCTTCCAAATATCACTTTCCAAATTCCACAAGAACAGCCTTAGCGAAAGGCTTCTTGAAGGGAAAGCTGTAACTCTGTGAGATGAATTAACAGAACACAGAGCAGTTTCTCAGAAAGCTTCTTTCCAGTTTTGAACGGAAGATATTTCCTTTTTCACCATAGCCCTCTATGGGCTTCCAAATATCACTTTGCCAATTCCACAAGAACAGCCTTAGCGAAAGGCTTCTTGAAGGGAAAGATGTAACTCTGTGAGATGAATTAGCAGAACACAAAGCAGTTTCTCAGAAAGCTTCTTTCCAGTTTTGAACGGAAGATATTTCCTTTTTCACCATAGCCCTCTATGGGCTTCCAAATATCCCTTTGCCAATTCCACAAGAACAGCCTTAGCGAAAGGCTTCTTGAAGGGAAAGATGTAACTCTGTGAGATGAATTAACAGAACACAGAGCAGTTTCTCAGACAGCTTCTTTCCAGTTTTGAACGGAAGATATTTCCTTTTTCACCATAGCCCTCTAAGGGCTTCCAAATATCCCTTTGCCAATTCCACAAGAACAGCCTTAGCGAAAGGCTTCTTGAAGGGAAAGATGTAACTCTGTGAGATGAATTAACAGAACACAAAGCAGTTTCTCAGAAAGCTTCTTTCCAGTTTTTAACGGAAGATATTTCCTTATTCACCGTAGCCCTCTTAGGGTTTCCAAATATCACTTTGCCAATTCCACAAGAACAGTCTTAGCGAAAGGACTCTTGAGGGGAAGGCTGTATCTCTGTGAGATGAATTAGCAGAACACAAAGCAGTTTCTCAGAAAGCTTCTTTACAGTTTTTAACTGAAGATATTTCCTTTTTCACCATAGCCCTCTAAGGGCTTCCAAATATCACTTTGAAAATTCCACAAGAGCAGTCTTATCGAAAGGCTTTTTGAGGGGAAAGCTGTAACTCTGTGAAATGAATTAACAGAACACAAAGCAGTTTCTCAGAAAGGTTTTTTCCAGTTTTTAACGGAAGATATTTTCTTTTTCACGGTAGACTTCTTTGGGCTTCCAAATATCACTTCGCAAATTCCACAAGAACAGTCTTACTGAAAGGCTTCTTGGGGGAAAGCTGTAAATCAGTGAGATGAATTAACAGAACACAAAGCAGTTTCTCAGAAAGTTTCTTTCCAGTTTTTAACGGAAGATATTTCCTTTTTCACCATAGCCCTCTATGGGCTTCCAAATATCACTTTCCAAATTCCACAAGAACAGCCTTAGCGAAAGGCTTCTTGAAGGGAAAGCTGTAACTCTGTGAGATGAATTAACAGAACACAAAGCAGTTTCTCAGACAGCTTCTTTCCAGTTTTTAACGGAAGATATTTCTTTTTCACCATAGCCCTCTATGGGCTTCCAAATATCACTTTGTAAATTCCACAAGAACAGCCTTAGCGAAAGGCTTCTTGAAGGGAAAGATGTAACTCTGTGAGATGAATTAACAGAACACAGAGCAGTTTCTCAGAAAGCTTCTTTCCAGTTTTGAACGGAAGATATTTCCTTTTTCACCGTAGCCCTCTATGGGCTTCCACATATCACTTTGCCAATTCCACAAGAACAGCCTTAGCGAAAGGCTTCTTGAAGGGAAAGATGTAACTCTGTGAGATGAATTAACAGAACACAGAGCAGTTTCTCAGAAAGCTTCTTTCCAGTTTTGAACGGAAGATATTTCCTTTTTCACCATAGCCCTCTATGTGTTTCCAAATATCCCTTTGCCAATTCCACAAGAACATCCTTAGCGAAAGGCTTCTTGAAGGGAAAGATGTAACTCTGTGAGATGAATTAACAGAACACAGAGCAGTTTCTCAGAAAGCTTCTTTCCAGTTTTGAACGGAAGATATTTCCTTTTTCACCATAGCCCTCTATGGGCTTCCAAATATCACTTTGCAAATTCCACAAGAGCAGTCTTAGCGAAAGGCTTCTTGAAGGGAAAGATGTAACTCTGTGAGATGAATTAGCAGAACACAAAGCAGTTTCTCAGAAAGCTTCTTTCCAGTTTTTAACGGAATATATTTCCTTTTTCACCATAGCCCTCTATGGGCTTCCAAATATCACTTTGCCAATTCCACAAGAACAGCCTTAGCGAAAGGCTTCTTGAAGGGAAAGATGTAACTCTGTGAGATGAATTAACAGAACACAGAGCAGTTTCTCAGAAAGCTTCTTTCCAGTTTTGAACGGAAGATATTTCCTTTTTCACCATAGCCCTCTATGGGCTTCCAAATATCCCTTTGCCAATTCCACAAGAACAGCCTTAGTGAAAGGCTTCTTGAAGGGAAAGATGTAACTCTGTGAGATGAATTCACAGAACACAGAGCAGTTTCTCAGAAAGCTTCTTTCCAGTTTTGAACGGAAGATATTTCCTTTTTCACCATAGCCATCTATGGGCTTCCAAATATCCCTTTGCCAATTCCACAAGAACAGCCTTAGCGAAAGGCTTCTTGAAGGGAAAGATGTAACTCTGTGAGATGAATTAACAGAACACAGACCAGTTTCTCAGAAAGCTTCTTTCCAGTTTTGAACGGAAGATATTTCCTTTTTCACCATAGCCCTCTATGGGCTTCCAAATATCCCTTTGCCAATTCCACAAGAACAGCCTTAGCGAAAGGCTTCTTGAAGGGAAAGATGTAACTCTGTGAGATGAATTAACAGAAAACAGAGCAGTTTCTCAGAAAGCTTCTTTCCAGTTTTGAACGGAAGATATTTCCTTTTTCACCATAGCCCTCTATGGGCTTCCAAATATCCCTTTGCCAATTCCACAAGAACAGCCTTAGCGAAAGGCTTCTTGAAGGGAAAGATGTAACTCTGTGAGATGAATTAACAGAACACAGACCAGTTTCTCAGAAAGCTTCTTTCCAGTTTTGAACGGAAGATATTTCCTTTTTCACCATAGCCCTCTATGGGCTTCCAAATATCCCTTTGCCAATTCCACAAGAACAGCCTTAGCGAAAGGCTTCTTGAAGGGAAAGATGTAACTTTGTGAGATGAATTAACAGAACACAGAGCAGTTTCTCAGAAAGCTTCTTTCCAGTTTTGAACGGAAGATATTTCCTTTTTCACCATAGCCCTCTATGGGCTTCCAAATATCCCTTTGCCAATTCCACAAGAACAGCCTTAGTGAAAGGCTTCTTGAAGGGAAAGATGTAACTCTGTGAGATGAATTCACAGAACACAGAGCAGTTTCTCAGAAAGCTTCTTTCCAGTTTTGAACGGAAGATATTTCCTTTTTCACCATAGCCCTCTATGGGCTTCCAAATATCACTTTGCCAATTCCACAAGAACAGCTTTAGCGAAAGGCTTCTTGAAGGGAAAGATGTAACTCTGTGAGATGAATTAACAGAACACAGAGCAGTTTCTCAGAAAGCTTCTTTCCAGTTTTGAACGGAAGATATTTCCTTTTTCACCATAGCCCTCTATGGGCTTCCAAATATCCCTTTGCCAATTCCACAAGAACAGCCTTAGCGAAAGGCTTCTTGAAGGGAAAGATGTAACTCTGTGAGATGAAATAACAGAACACAGAGCAGTTTCTCAGAAAGCTTCCTTCCAGTTTTGAACGGAAGATATTTCCTTTTTCACCATAGCCCTCTATGGGCTTCCAAATATCACTTTGCCAATTCCACAAGAACAGCCTTAGCGAAAGGCTTCTTGAAGGGAAAGATGTAACTCTGTGAGATGAATTAATGGAACACAAAACAGTTTCTCAGAAAGCTTCTTTCCAGTTTATAACGGAAGATATTTCCTTTTTCACCATAGCCCTCTATGGGCTTCCAAATATCACTTTGCAAATTCCACAAGAACTGTCTTAGCGAAAGGCTTCTTGAGGGGAAAGCTGTAACTCTGTGAGATGAATTAGCAGAACACAAAGCAGTTTCTCAGAAAGCTTCTTTCCAGTTTTTAACGGAAGATATTTCCTTTTTCACCATAGCCCTCTATGGGCTTCCAAATATCACTTTGCAAATTCCACAAGAACAGTCTTAGCGAAAGGCTTCTTGAAGGGAAAGCTGTAACTCTGTGAGATGAAATAACAGAACACAAAGCAGTTTCTCAGAAAGCTTCTTTCCAGTTTTGAACGGAAGATATTTCCTTTTTCACCATAGCCCTCTATGGGCTTCCAAATATCCCTTTGCCAATTCCACAAGAACAGCCTTAGCGAAAGGCTTCTTGAAGGGAAAGATGTAACTCTGTGGGATGAATTAACAGAACACAGAGCAGTTTCTCAGAAAGCTTCTTTCCAGTTTTGAACGGAAGATATTTCCTTTTTCACCATAGCCCTCTATGGGCTTCCACATATCACTTTGCAAATGCCACAAGAACAGTCTTAGCGAAAGGCTTCTTGAGTGGAAAGCTGTTACTCTGTGAGTTGAATTAACAGACCACAAAGCAGTTTCTCGGACGATTTATTTCCAGTTTTTAACGGAAGATATTTCCTTTTTCACTATAGCCCTCAATGGGCTTCCAAATAAAACTTTGCAATTTCCACAAGAACAGCCTTAGTGAAAGGCTTTTTGAAGGGAAAGCTGTAACTCTGTGAGATGAATTAATGGAACACAAAGCCATTTCTCAGAAAGCTTCTTTCTAGATTTTAACGGAAGATATTTTCTTTTACACCATAGTCCTCTAGGGGCTTTCAAATATTACTTTCCAAATTCCACAAGAACAGCCTTAGCGAAAGGCTTCTTGAAGGGAAAGATGTAACTCTGTGAGATGAATTAACAGAACACAGAGCAGTTTCTCAGAAAGCTTCTTTCCAGTTTTGAACGGAAGATATTTCCTTTTTCACCGTAGCCCTCAAAGGGCTTCCAAATATCCCTTTGCCAATTCCACAAGAACAGCCTTAGCGAAAGGCTTCTTGAAGGGAAAGATGTAACTCTGTGAGATGAATTAACAGAACACAGAGCAGTTTCTCAGAAAGCTTCTTTCCAGTTTTGAACGGAAGATATATCCTTTTTCACCATAGCCCTCTATGGGCTTCCAAATATCCCTTTGCCAATTCCACAAGAACAGCCTTAGCGAAAGGCTTCTTGAAGGGAAAGATGTAACTCTGTGAGATGAATTAACAGAACACAGAGAAGTTTCTCAGAAAGCTTCTTTCCAGTTTTGAACGGAAGATATTTCCTTTTTCACCATAGCCCTCTATGGGCTTCCAAATATCCCTTTGCCAATTCCACAAGAACAGCCTTAGCTAAAGGCTTCTTGAAGGGAAAGATGTAACTCTGTGAGATGAATTAACAGAACACAGAGCAGTTTCTCAGAAAGCTTCTTTCCAGTTTTGAACGGAAGATATTTCCTTTTTCACCATAGCCCTCTAAGGGCTTCCAAATATCCCTTTGCCAATTCCACAAGAACAGCCTTAGCGAAAGGCTTCTTGAAGGGAAAGATGTAACTCTGTGAGATGAATTAACAGAACACAAAGAAGTTTCTCAGAAAGCTTCTTTCCAGTTTTGAACGGAAGATATTTCCTTTTTCACCATAGCCCTCTATGGGCTTCCAAATATCCCTTTGCCAATTCCACAAGAACAGCCTTAGCGAAAGGCTTCTTGAAGGGAAAGATGTAACTCTGTGAGATGAATTAACAGAACACAGAGCAGTTTCTCAGAAAGCTTCTGTCCAGTTTTGAACGGAAGATATTTCCTTTTTCACCATAGCCCTCTATGGGCTTCCAAATATCCCTTTGCCAATTCCACAAGAACAGCCTTAGCGAAAGGCTTCTTGAAGGGAAAGATGTAACTCTGTGAGATGAATTACCAGAACACAAAGCAGTTTCTCAGAAAGATTCTTTCCAGTTTTTAAAGGAAGATATTTCCTTTTTCACCATAGCCCTCTATGGGCTTCCAAATATCACTTTGCAAATTCCACAAGAACAGTCTTAGCGAAAGGCTTCTTGAGGGGAAAGCTGTAACTCTGTGAGATGAATTAGCAGAACACAAAGCAGTTTCTCAGAAAACTTCTTTCCAGTTTTTAACGGAAGATATTTCCTTTTTCACCATAGCCCTCTATGGGCTTCCAAATATCACTTTGCAAATTCCAGAAGAACAGCTTAGAAAAAGTCTTCTTGAAGGGAAAGCTGTAACTCTGTGAGATGAATTAACAGAAAACAAAGCAGTTTCTCAGAAAGCTTCTTTCCAGTTTTTAACGGAAGATATTTCCTTTTTCACCATAGCCCTCTATGGGCTTCCAAATATCACTTTGCAAATTCCACAAGAACAGCCTTAGCGAAAGGCTTCTTGAAGGGAAAGCTGTAACTCTGTGAGATGAATTAACAGAACACAAAACAGTTTCTCAGAAAGCTTCTTTCCAGTTTTTAATGGAAGATATTTCCTTTTTCACCATAGCCCTCTATGGGCTTCCAAATATCACTTTCCAAATTCCACAAGAACAGTCTTAGCGAAAGGCTTCTTTAGGGGAAAGCTGTAACTCTGTGAGATGAATTAATAGAACACAAAGCAGTTTCTCAGAAAGCTTCTTTCCAGTTTTTAACGGAAGATATTTCCTTTTTCACCATAGTCCTCTATGGGCTTCCAAATATCACTTTGCAAATTCCACAAGAACAGTCTTAGCGAAAGGCTTCTTGAGGGTAAAGCTGTAACTCTGTGAGATGAATTAACAGAACACAAAGCAGTTTCTCAGAAAGCTTCTTTCCAGTTTTTAACGGAAGATATTTCCTTTTTCACCATAGCCCTCTATGGGCTTCCAAATATCACTTTCCAAATTCCACAAGAACAGTCTTAGCGAAAGGCTTCTTGAGGGGAAAGCTGTAACTCTGTGAGATGAATTCACAGAACACAAAGCAGTTTCTCAGAAAGCTTCTTTCCAGTTTTTAACGGAAGATATTTCCTTTTTCACCATAGCCCTCTATGGGCTTCCAAATATCACTTTGCAAATTCCACAAGAACAGTCTTAGCGAAAGGCTTCTTGAAGGGAAAGCTGTAACTCTGTGAGATGAATTAACAGAACACAAAGCAGTTTCTCAGAAAGCTTCTTTCCAGTATTTAACGGAAGATATTTCCTTTTTCACTATAGCCCTCTATGGGCTTCCAAATATCACTTTACAAATTCCACAAGAACAGTCTTAGCGAAAGGCTTCTTGAAGGGAAAGCTGTAACTCTGTGAGATGAATTAACAGAACACAAAGCAGTTTCTCAGAAAGCTTCTTTCCAGTTTTGAACGGAAGATATTTCCTTTTTCACCATAGCCCTCTATGGGCTTCAAATATCACTTTGCCAATTCCACAAGAACAGCCTTAGCGAAAGGCTTCTTGAAGGGAAAGATGTAACTCTGTGAGATGAATTAACAGAACACAGAGCAGTTTCTCAGAAAGCTTCTTTCCAGTTTTGAACGGAAGATATTTCCTTTTTCACTATAGCCCTCTATGGGCTTCCAAATATCCCTTTGCCAATTCCACAAGAACAGCCTTAGAGAAAGGCTTCTTGAAGGGAAAGATGTAACTCTGTGAGATGAATTAACAGAACACAGAGCAGTTTCTCAGAAAGCTTCTTTCCAGTTTTGAACGGAAGATATTTCCTTTTTCACCATAGCCCTCTATGGGCTTCCAAATATCACTTTGCCAATTCCACAAGAACAGCCTTAGCGAAAGGCTTCTTGAAGGGAAAGATGTAACTCTGTGAGATGAATTTACAGAACACAAAGCAGTTTCTCAGAAAGCTTCTTTCCAGTTTTGAACGGAAGATATTTCCTTTTTCACCATAGCCCTCTATGGGCTTCCAAATATCCCTTTGCCAATTCCACAAGAACAGCCTTAGCGAAAGGCTTCTTTAAGGGAAAGATGTAACTCTGTGAGATGAATTAACAGAACACAGAGCAGTTTCTCAGAAAGCTTCTTTCCAGTTTTTAACGGAAGATATTTCCTTTTTCACCATAGCCCTCTATGGGCTTCCAAATATCACTTTCCAAATTCCACAAGAACAGCCTTAGCGAAAGGCTTCTTGAATGGAAAGCTGTAACTCTGTGAGATGAATTAACAGAACACAAAGCAGTTTCTCAGAAAGCTTCTTTCCAGTTTTTAACGGAAGATATTTCCTTTTTCACCATAGCCCTCTATGGGCTTCCAAATATCACTTTGCAAATTTCACAAGAACAGCCTTAGCGAAAGGCTTCTTGAAGGGAAAGCTGTAACTCTGTGAGATGAATTAACAGAACACAAAGCAGTTTCTCAGAAAGCTTCTTTCCAGTTTTGAACGGAAGATATTTCCTTTTTCACCATAGCCCTCTATGGGCTTCCAAATATCCCTTTGCCAATTCCACAAGAACAGCCTGAGTGAAAGGTTTCTTGAAGGGAAAGATGTAACTCTGTGAGATGAATTAACAGAACACAGAGCAGTTTCTCAGAAAGCTTCTTTCCAGTTTTTAACTGAAGATATTTCCTTTTTCACCATAGCCCTCTATGGGCTTCCAAATATCACTTTGCAAATTCCACAAGAACAGTCTTAGCGAAAGGCTTCTTGAATGGAAAGCTGTAACTCTGTGAGATGAATTAGCAGAACACAAAGCAGTTTCTCAGAAAGCTTCTTTCCAGTTTTTAACGGAAGATATTTCCTTTTTCACCATAGCCCTCTATGGGCTTCCAAATATCACTTTGCCAATTCCACAAGAACAGCCTTAGCGAAAGGCTTCTTGAAGGGAAAGCTGTAACTCTGTGAGATGAATTAGCAGAACACAAAGCAGTTTCTCAGAAAGCTTCTTTCCAGTTTTTAACGAAGATATTTCCTTTTTCACCATAGCCCTCTATGGGCTTCCAAATATCACTTTCCAAATTCCACAAGAACAGCCTTAGCGAAAGGCTTCTAGAAGGGAAAGCTGTAAGATGCTTTATCCAGACAGGCTATTACCTATTCTTTTGAGGATGCACTTCCATTCTCGCCTTCTCTCCACGTTGTCTACACTTCCCAATTCCCTCTTCGCTAGAAAGGAAATATGAACAACTGGATATCATTGAGTTATCTGGGTAATAACCCTGCTATGATATCCCACTGCACTTTTAAGTTAATTTTGTTTGCCTTTTCTCTTATTAATCTTCCTTTTGTCAGTTTATTTTCAGCAAGCAATTAGAAGACAAAGGGAGCTTTCTTCCTTTCTCCGAATATAACCAAGTTCTCTTAAAACTCAAGCTGCTTACAAAGCAGCAGGAAGGTTTGTGCACAGGCTACAGCACTGTGATTTGGCTCCTCAGTCAGGCATCAGTAAAATTTTGTAGAGCCCTAGGCTGCAGCGCACTGATGCTGACATAGTTGGATCCACTTCCTCTGCTACTGAGCCAGGCTAGGACATTTTTGGGCACATTAGAGATATTAGATATAATGACTGCAAATCCCTTGT